>CAUYLG010008746.1:0-62334 GCA_963573385.1 Cacajao melanocephalus
AGAATAGACAATTTAGAGAGGAATATAAGTGAATTAATGGAACTGAAGAACACAATACGAGAACTTCACGAAGTATGCACAGGTTTTAACAGTCGAATTGATCAAGCAGAAGAAAGGATATTAGAGGTCGAAGACCAACTTAATGAAATGAAATGAGAAGACAAGATTCGAGAAGAAAGAGTAAAACGGAATGAGCAAAGTCTCCAAGAAATATGGGACTATGTGAAAAGACCTAATTTACTACTGATAGGTGTACCTGAATGTCATGAAGAGAATGAATCCAAGTTGAAAAATATTCTTCAGGATATTATTCAGGAAAATTTTCCTAACCTAGTAAGCCAGGACAATACTGAACTCCAGAGAACACCACAAAGATATTCCTCAAGTAGAGCAACTCCTAGACACATAATCGCTAGATTCACTAGGGTTGAAATAAAGGAGAAAATTCTAAGGGCAGCTAGAGAGAAAGGTCAGGTTACCAGCAAAGGGAAGCCTATCAGACTCACAGCAGACCTCTCAGCAGAAACCCTACAAACTAGAAGAGAGTGGGGGTCAGTATTTAATATCCTCAAAGAAAAGAATTTTCAACCCAGAATCTCATATTATGCTAAACTAAGCTTCATAAGTGAAGGAAAAATAAAATTTTTTGCGAACAAGCAAGCACTCGGAGATTTCATCACCACCAGGCCTGCTTTACAAGAGCTTCTGAAAGAAGCACTACAAACACAAAGGAACAACCAGTATCAGTTATCCCAAAAACCTACCAAAATGTAAAGAGTATCTCCATAATGAAGAATCTATATCAACTAATGGGCAAAATAGCCAGCTAGCATTAAATCATAATACTGAACTCACAAATATTAATATTAATCCTAAAGTTAAATGGATTAAATGCCTCAATTAAAGACACAGGCAAATTGAACAAAAAGTCAAAACCCATTGGTACGCTGCATCCAGATTTATCTCACAAGCATCAACACACAAAGACTCAAAACAAAGGGATGGAGGAAGATTCACCAATCAAATGGAGAGTTAAAAACAACAACAACAACAACAACAAAAAACAGGAGTTGTAATTTTTGTCTCCGACAAAATAGGCTTTAACAGTAACAAAGACTAAAAGAAACAAAGAAAGATATTACATAATGGTAAAAGAATCAATGCAACAATAGGAGTTAATGATCATAAATATATATGCACCCAATATAGGAGCACCCAGATATAAGTTCTAAATGACTTATAAAGATACTTGGACTTCCGCACAATAATGGCAGGAGATCTTGAAACCACATTGTTAATATTCGATGGATCAACGAGATAGAAAATTAATAGGGAATTTATACCTGAAATAAGTAAACTTAGTGAATATCTATAGAATTCTTCATCCTAGGTCTCCAGAGCATACATTTTTCTCAGTATCATATTACACCTATTCTGAAAGTGACTATATAATTGGAAGTAAATCACTCTTCTACATTTGCATAGCATTTCAGAGACTTAAATGAAATATTGGTTGGCTATTTGTTATTTTCTTCCCTTATTCCTTCCTGTCTCTGTTGTTAAGCACAATTATCGGCATAAAAGAGGTTTTTAATACCTCTACCTATTCCTAGATTGTATTCCAGCCTGGGCAATAGAGCAAGAATTCTGTTCTCTCTCCTCCTTTTTTCTTTCTTCTTCTTTCTTTCTCTCATAAAAAAATAAAAAATAAAAAAATTTACCACATCCCACAAGACAGCACCCCAGCCTCAGTACCATAGCTGGATCTGTGCTAGGCATTATAAAAAAAAAGAAAGAAAGAAAGAAAGAAAATAAGAGGTTTATTGTGCAATGGTTCCTATGAGAAATGCTGAGGTCCCGACATAGTGTTCACATCAGACAGATGCAAATAATCTCTGCAGAAGTAGAACCTACTGGAAACTGAATACAAGCCAAAGAAGGCCAAAGAGGGAAGCAAGAGAAAGAGAGAAAATAGTAGAAAGATTCCAAACCTTCACTAGTGGTTGAATGATAGTATGGTACTACAGTTTACAGAACTAGAAGATACTAGTCATAGCAGAAGGTGGATTTGGGGATTTTACGCATGTTGGTCAAGGTGCTGGGAAGGCTATTGCAGAACTGGCCAAGGTGCATTGGGAAGGAAATCTGGAGCCATTTAAGAAGACTGAGGCATACAAATATCTTTAAGAATCTACTAGGGAGATATTTGCCATCAAGATAATTGATTAATCTACTGAGGAAGACGGTACATATTTATGGGAGGAAGGGCAGTCCAGGAAGAGAACTAGGAAAGTAGGAATTTCAAAAGAAACTAAATAGCAGTGTTAATGTGATGAAGATAAAGCAAATGAAATCTACCTTAATAGAAAAGATGACTGAAAGGGAGCTAAGGGTATAGATTTTGCTTCACACTGAAGGAAGGGAACAAAGAAATAAGGCATCAGCTTGGGAAGGTGGCAAGCTTGAGGAAAAATAAAAAGCTTACTGTTGTTTCTTTTTGTTTGGTGTTGGGGACGACAGTCTAAAAGTTATGTGGAAAATGCCAAATTAAGAGAATGGTTTATGGAGGAAGAGACTGACAGAGGCAGCAAGAAACAGAATCAAACAAAGAGAGGAATGAATGAATTCTGGCAACAAATAGGAATCTTTATCACAGGCAGAAAGGAAGAGATGACAAAAGAATGGTACCTCACAAGACAGAAATTATGGGACTGTGGCAGACATGAGGGCAACTACTCAAAGAGTGAAGAAAGATCTGAGACTAGTATTGCGAGACAACGGAATATTTAAAATCATTGTTGAGATTTTGGCTGGTAGAAACTAGTGGTGCATTGAAGGACTGCAGTGCCACTATACTGGTCCATGTGAGGAGGCAGCAAAAAGTAGTGTTCATTTTTTTTTGTTTTGTTTTGGAGATGGATTCTTGCTCTGTCCCCCATGGTGGAGTGTAGTGGCACAATCTCGGCTCACTGCAACCTCCACCTCCTAGGTTAAAGCGATTCTCCTGCCGCAGCCTCCTGAGTAGCTGGTATTACAGGCACGCAGTCCCACACCTGGCTAATTTTTGTATTTGTAGTAGACAAGGGGTTTCACCATATTGTTCAGGCTAGTCTCAAACTCCTGACCTCATGATCTGTTCACCTCGGCCTCCTAAAGTGCTGGAATTACAGGCATGAGCCACTGTGCCCGGCCAATAGTATTCACTTTTGAAGGCTTTCTCAAGTGTTTTTTGGTAGCCCAGAAGTTAACGCATCCAAAAATTATCTGAACTGGAGACCAGCTAGATGAGAGGAGTGAAGGTCAAGTAGGTGAGACATCCTTGAATCATCCTCATTAGAATGCTGAACATTCTTAAAAGAGAATCCAGGCAAAGATAAAAAAAAAAATAGAAAAGCATGGGAAAAGGTAACAAACCAGGAAAATGAGCAGTCAAGTACTGAAGAAGATGTGGAGGATCAAGATCAGATTTAGGCGAAGTTATTATCAGAGGTGAATTAGGACCATTTTAATGATGATGAGATCAAAGGTGACTGAGTCACTAGTGTTGGAGGTAGGATGAAAACACAAGTTTGTGGAGCTGAAAACAGGAGTATGTATTAAATTTGGGGAAGAGGGTGAGCTTACAGTAGAGTGGGTCACTAAGAGTTAGGTTCTGAAGTCACTGACGACACAGGAAAGTGTGGGTGGGTGTGCAATGAGATCGTGGAGAAGATGCTATGAACACACCAAGGGCAAATCTTTCAGAAAGTAAGTCCTCCATTCTGTGTGAATCAGTGGTTGAATGGCCCCTGCTTAAAAAGCACCAGCACTTTCAGAGACAACAAAATACGGGTCAGGTCTAATAATGGAAATCATGAAAAATCACTGTACTGCTTAGTCTTTGACCAGTTAGAGAAAATATTGAATCTGAATGTAAATTAGCTCCAGTGTTCCATTAGTATATATTAACATCAGTAATCAGAAATCTAAAAAAGAAGATTAATGGAAAAATGAAGGTGAGTCCCTAGTGTTTTCATTATACGCTATATCTAGTGAATATTGTTTTTATCTCCCTTAGAGAATTTCCTTTCAGAGACGAAGTGAAAAGTGTGTATATAAAAGAAATATTGATTAGCTTAACAACTTCATTAAATTTGATTAACCTTTTAAGAATATTAGGTAGATCTTTAAACTCTACAAAGCTGAAAAATACTTGTAGGTTCAATGAAGGGCATCTTTTAAATTCTTTGGAAATGTATGAGAATTGGGTACTTAGAAGAGTAAAGTTAGAATTCAAAATTTTAAAATGTGTTATGCTTTCTGTACTTTTGCTTTTCAGTTACTCAGAATTAAAAATAACTTGATATTTGTTTTATTTGTAAAAATATTTATGAAGAGAATGATACACCAGACCAGGCTAGAAAACACGTCGATAGAATAAAGAAGCATTAAAAGTACTACCTTACACATACACACACATTCAGGTGAAAAGTTTTAGAATGTTCCTTCTTTTTTTTATGTTTCCCAAATTCTACAACATTTGTGATTCATGGATTCATAAACAAGACCAAGTGACAAGAGTTTTAACACAAATAGTAATGGAACTATTAAAAAAAAAGGACAGAAATTTACCTCTGAACTGCAATAGCTAACCCCTGCTTCTCCACAACATCAGTTTAAAAAGCAAGTTCTTTGGCATCAGTAAAAAGCTGAATCAGCTCCATGAGTCTCAATTTACAATGAAGCATAACATAAGCTTTAAGGGAGAATAGAACTTAATAACAAATGAAAAATCAGAGAAGTTTTCTTTCTTTTCTAAAAAAAAAAATAGTAAGGAAAACTGCATTCTGTTCCTGAATACACAGATGCACAAATTATTACTATGTATAGAGCTTCTTTAATTATGCACAACCATAATAATGACTTACAGTTTTTTCTTTTTCCTATTCAGAGCAGATTTTAAACAAGAAAATGGTAAGGAATCAAAAACTTAGTCCCTCATGTAGTTGACCTTTTTAATATTCAGTATTTTTATTGACTGTCCATTGTATTTTCTTCCCTTGAGATGCTGGTATGGTAATCAAAGCGTGGGAACAGTTAAACATTATTACAAAACCCCAAAGCCAAATGCATCCTCCACAAAAAACTGCATTTCTCTTCCAACAACTGTGTTTGTGATTAAATGCAAATATAAATGCTAGCAATCAAAACAATGGCTTGTAATCATGTGCAGAATGATTCATGAATTAGTGTGCGTGTGTGCGTGTGCGTGTGTGTGTGTGTTTATCTGGATATATATGTGTATATATATATACACACACATATATTTCTTTCTCCAGATTTTTAAATGTACTTTGGAGGTTAGAAGAAAAATAAGAGCGAAGAAATCAAGTATTTTTAATTATAATAAAAGATACTGCCAAGTCCTTCAGCAACTGTTTATCTTGCTAAATATGTTATAATAACTATTCACTGGTCATATATATTAAAATTTCCCAAATTATATGTTGACAAATTATATTCAAGATGCATAAAACTTAATGGGAAAACTTTTAAAGCCTGAATTTCAGTACAGAAAAACCTTTGGCATGTTCTCTACTTGAGATTTTAATGCTGCTTAGAAATTTCTTTAGGGCATCTAGAACCCCTTTTGAGATTCTTCATCAGCTGTTTTACAGACAGCAGTGATCTCTATAATACACATTTTCACTTTCTGCATGATTGAAAGAGTTCATATGCTATATCCAATTTTAGCGTAGTGTGCAAGATTAAATTTCTAGAATACAGAAAGCGATAGCCATCAAAACTGCACTGCTGCTGTTTATAGTAAATCCCAGTATTTACTGTTTGATGGATATTTGTGAATAATAGAGAGGGTAACACCAAGATGATGTCTAGGCCACAGTAATAACCGGTAGTACACACTGTTGACTGTAGACAGCTGTGAACCAGCAAGCACTTGGATACTCAATACACTTCCAAGTGGGCAGCTTCTTTGCTTTCTGGAATGGAAGTGACTTTGAAGAATATGTAACAAATATGCATAATATCATTCTGGCTGACTTTGTCTTGTTGAAGCTTCCGTGTTGCATACATTTAGGACTTGAATTGTACACCGCAGATTTTATTCACATTGTTTTGCAAACTACCCTCCATTTCCAACAGTTTGGCCAGGAATTTTACAAATAACTCCAATGAACTTTCCAACAGAAAGCTTAGGATAGGCAGAATAGCAAAATGATGGAGAGTATGAATTATGGGGCGAGGCTGACCTGCGATCAAATCTTGGCTCAGCCACATATAATCAGTCTTGGATAAATTACTTTGTTTCTCTTAGCTTGAGTTTCCTCACCTTTATATGGGAGGTTGTAGTAATTTAACCTCTGAAAAACATAATGAATAAGTAAAATAATACACATGAAGCAGGTGAGAGAGTTCTTGACAAATAGAAAATACTCAAAACTGTTAGGTAGTGTAATTATGAACTCACATACATATGTAGGCCTTTTATGTAAATTACCATTCAGTATAATGACTGATTCTCCATCAAAGGTGTCTGTGAATGCTGGGTTGTGGCTAATCTTCCAATGTCCAGCATTGGTAACTGCTTCAGATATATTGTAATGTACCTTTCTAGCTAAGATATTGTGATTGTGCAAGTTCTCAATTCTAAAGAGAACCCTCCACATTGACCCTGATGATGCTTTTACTTGCCAACAAAAAAGACCACAAAATGAAAAGACTGAGAGGTGAGAGCTGCTTACAAAATTTCACACAGTGTGCTTCTCCACAGAGGTGCATTTCCAAGAACAGTTTTCCCTATGTGAATTCCAAACTCCGAGAAGGGGCTGTTGTTCACCTGTGCCTTCTGCTGATGTGCCCGCCATCCTTGTATGTCAAGCATGAGGGATGAGAACCTCCTATGGGGACCTTTAGTGGACATTTGGAGAATCTAATTGTTGCGCTCGATTCTTACTCTAACAGCTCAATTCCTGTTCCACAGGCAAGATTTTTGATTTGAAATCTTTCATTCCAGCTTGGCAGGTAGGATTGGATGCAGAAGTAAGCTCTTAGTTTCTATTCCTGTTTCTCCTGCTGTCCTGCTCAGAGGACCACAGTACTGGATATGGAAGAATTTAATACCCCAAAGACTCTTCCCAAAGAGTCTTACTTGATAATATTTAAGTCGAAGTTGGTACCAAGACAACTGCCAAAAATATATGCAGAATGTTGACTCTTTCTTTTGTAATGTTCATTGTTAAGGTTATTGTAATGCTGTGCTGCTTCCATTTAAGGGGCTGCAGTTATAGTTATGCCAATGCCTCTGCCATAAGAACCCCTGGTACCCAGGCATTGTTAGCTACTTATAAAAACATATGTAGATACAGAGTATGGCATTCCAAATATCACAAGTAAATTTTTAAGAATTTACTTAAGGTATTTCTAGAGTGTTCTAAATGCTTAAAAGCAACAAAGCCATATTCAAGTTCTCAAGCAGTTTTTCAAAAGACCTTTATACATTGCTTGGAAAGGTATAAAAACACAGGCAGTGCTGTGTAATAAATATACACATTTTAAGGTCCTGGCTAAAGATCAAATGTTCAAAGAGCTGGGACAAGCAATTTGTACATTTGACTCAGAAATGTGTACTTCCTTCCCTTGTGGACTGGAAGTGAGGCAGAACTTTTACAGTATTAATAACATTTTCATTTTTGCTCCCTTTGCCAGGAATTGTAGAAACAATTCTTGACTTCCATAATATGACTCTGCAGTATGAAAAAATCTCTGTTTTTTTCTCTATCTTAATTTCAGTGTAATTTAGATTTATCTGCTTTTCAGTCGAATTTGGATTTTTGTCTTTCACTTTGTTTAACTTCATATCACAGCATTTGAATTGAACATTTGTAATTAGGGTACTCTTACACTTTTATGGCCAAGGTACCGCCTGTGTTTTCTTACATTAAGATGATCTGCCTTTATTTCAGTCACAATCACTAATTTGGAAGTTACCATCTTCTTGAATTTCCACATCTTGATTTTCACAGTAGGTTCTAAAACTCTGAAGCCTCATACCCCGTATTCATGATTAAGACTCACAATTTTACAAAGCTAATAACTAACTACAATAGAAAGGAGTGCAAGCTTACTTTTTTTCAATCTGCCTTCTGCTCCAGGCAGGTGCAAACCATGAGAAACAATTAGAGCACTGACCAAACAGAAGATGAATTACATAGAATGAGATTTCTTTGGCAAAACTTAATAACCAAGCTCTTTTTGAAATATTTATATTCTCAAGTTAACTGACTTAATTAGATAAACCTTAGTCTTCATTTGTATGATATTACTGGTATATGCATAAACTCTCTTTTACTTTATTTCCACTAAAAAATATAATACAAACCCACCACCAATCCAATAACTAAAACACTACCATATACTCACATCTATGAATGAGCACCTTGCTATTCCTTACCATCCCCTAAGAAGTAAGCAATATCTCTAATTTTGCATTTATAGTTTCCTTAGTTTTTAAAGAATATAGTTTTGAAACCATATATATTTGCATAAACAATGTATTGCTTATTTTTGCCTATTTTTGAACTTTGTGACAGCAGTATCAAACTGTGTAATCCTCTGACTCTTGCTTTTCTCATTGCATGTGATGTTACTAAGAGTCATCTGCATTTTCTGGAATATTAGTTTCTGTGTTGTCATTGCTGTATAATATTCCACTGTGATAGTATATCACGAGTTAGTTATCCAGTCTTTTGTCAAAGTGTCCTATCAACTTGGTTGTTTCTAGTCGTAGGATTATTTGAGGCGGGTGAGCAAAATGCAGGAAAATTAGAAAAGTTTTTTATTTTACTGCTGAAGAATTAAGGTACAGATGTCTGGATGCTATATCAGTGCAAGTGTTTCTACTTAAATGTATGTATGTGTATATGTGTAATTTTTAAATCACAGGGTATGTGAATGTTCAACTTTTTGAGATAATACCAAATTCTTTCCAAAGTGTTTGCTTCAGTTTACTAGCAATCTGAATGAGAACTCACTGAAGAACATCTTCTCCAGCACTTACTTTGTTGAGTTCCTCACATGTTTCTCCCAATTGAAAGGAAGTAAAATTTGTATTGCAGATTTGCATTTCTTGGATTATTAATCAGATGGAACATATTTTCATATATATATCAAGTATATTTACTGTTTTCTAAAATGCCTATGGAATTTTCTCATTCATTTTTATTTGTAGCATTTGTGTTTTCCTTATTTGCTTGGGGGAATATTTTATGAATTCTGAATACTAATCCTTTATCAGCTATATGTTTACAAATATTACCCAACTAGTTTGTAGATTTTATTTGTGATTTCTTAAAAGTGTCTCTTAGGGAATAAAAGTTTTTAACTTAATAAAGTCCAGATTATCAATCATTTCTTTTGTTATAATTTTATAAATCAAATAAGTTAAATATATACTGAGCACTCGCTATGTGCATGGGTTACGGCAGGTCCTGGAGATGCAAAAATGAAAACAAAAATAGTCCTTTCTCCCAAGGAGCTGAAAGTTTAAGGAGAATAACACACAGGCAAATGATTATAAAATAGTATGATATCTACCATGATAGAGACACTGAAAAATATATTGAGCACAACTGGAAAACCTTCATAGAAGCAGATGAAATATTTAAGCTACTACTTAACAACTGCAACAAAGAAATGTTATTCACATACGCCAAAGCTAAGTGATAAACCATAATGAAAAATTGTGCAGCCAGGCATGGTGGCTTACACTTGTAAGCCCAGCACTTTGGGAGGCCAAGGCGGGAGGATCACTTGAGGTCAAGAGTTCGAGACCAGCGTGGCCAACATGGCAAAATCCCATCTCTACTAAAAATACAAAAATCAGCCAGGAGTAGTGATCCCAGTTACTTGGGAGGCTGAGGCAAGAGAATTGCTTGAACTCAGGAGGCGAAGGTTGTGGTGAGCAGAGACTGCACCACTGCAGTCCAGTCTGGGCAACAGAGCAAGACTCTGTCTCAAAAAAAAAAAATATGCAAGTAAAATGAAACTTGACGTGCAATTGGTAGGAGTAAAGGAAAAGGAGGCACTGTAGGACTGCAATCCCCCGGGTCTCAACTGAGAGGAGATGCACTGTGGAGGGACACAGCTGACAAACAAACACATACGGACTTTTCATGTGTTCCTGAGTTACTGCTGTGTCTATCCCCAGGACTCTGAATAGTTTTCACACATAGTGAGTACTTCCATAGACATCTGTCAAATATTTGAGTGAGCGAATAAAAAGGAAAAGGGAAGAATGTGTATTAGTTTATTAGGACTGCTGTAACAGTTGTGGAAACCAGAAATCTGACATTAAGATGTTGGCCAGAGTTTTTAGGAGGGGCGGTGCTCCCTCCAAAGACTCCAGAGAGGATTCGTCCTTGTCCCTTCCAGCTTCTCGCGGCTCCAAGTGTTCCTTGGCTTGTGGCAGCATCACTCCAATCTCTGCCTGTGTCCTTCAATGGCCTTCTTCCCTGGGTGTCTTCTCTATTTATAAGGACACTTTTCATTGGATTTAGGGCCCACGTGGGTAATCCAGGATTATCTCTTCTTGACATTCTTCATTTGATTACTTCTGTGAAGACCTTTTTTCCCAAATAAACTCATATTCCTATGTGGCAGGGATTAGGATTTGGACATATCTTTTTGGGACCCACAGTTCAACCCACTACAGTATATCACTCCCATGCTTAAGTCTTCAATGACTCTCTACTGTTTTAAGGTAAAATATACATTCCCTTAAACAGTCGACAGGTCTCTAAGGATCTGACCCTTGTCTATTTCTCAGTCCTTACCTCACTGCCTCCCTCCCTTCCTTTACTACAATCTAGCCACAAAGGCATCTTTGATAATTTCTTTCAGGCCCTGCTCATTCACACTCAGCATCTTTGCACATTGGTTCCTCTCCCTACGGATGCTCTTCCTCCCACTCCTTCGCTAGCTAACTCCCTGCCTTCCTCAAGTGTCAGGCTTTCTCCTCTCATTCTCAAATCAAAAATCATCCTACTATTTCCCTACACGTTTAAAGATTATAAAGCTCCATGAATTAATACAGTGTTTTTTCAGAAGAAGAGGAATAAATAAATATATCATAGTACATACTATGGGATCTCATCCAGTCGTTTTTTTTTTTTTCCTCAAAAATGAGATCTAACTGTATGCTTTGATATGAAAAGATCTCCAAGAGTGTTAAATGACAAAAAGCAAGTTGAAAATCACATGTATACTAGAACTCTACTTATATTAATAAAAAGACTAAAGCAGACATGTCTATAAAGCTTCATGTACATATGGAAACACATACAAAGGACACAAGAGTAGTATCTCCCAACTGCTGGCAGTTGGGAGAAGGGCAGGGGAAGTAATGACAGAAAGCATCTTTCATGCTTCCTCTGGATATTTCTGCACCCTTTCAACCACGTGCAAAGAAGATACTACCAGTATAATCAGTAACAAAAACACGATGACAGAAACAAAAATACAAAAAAACAGTATGACTGCCTCAGGAATGTACAAATAGATAAGCAGACAGAATAGAAAGGCTAGAAACAAGTGCATGTATATCAGAGATTTAGTGCGTGAGGGAGGTGGCCCTCAATTCAGCCAGGAAAAGATAGCACTTCGATAAATGGTGTTGACTGGCAATTTGGTGGTGCAGATAAAAGGTTCTTGCCTTTAACCACGCACCAAAACCCAGATGAAGGAATGAGTTGCATATAAAAAAGAAAAATAAATAAGATAATGTATTTTATAATAGTGAGGTTGAAAGAACCCTCATAAGCAACACAGATTACATAACATGTGTAGATAACACCACCAGGGAAATACTTGTATATGCGCGTACAGAGCATCTATAAGGATGGTCAGTGAAGCACTGTAACCTAAAATTGGAGACAACCTAAATATCTATAAATAGGGAGAAAATTAGGTAGAGGGTCATACATCTTTACTATGACATATGATTCAGTTATCAAAAGAAAGAAATAGATCCATATCTAGTGACATAGAAAAGTCTTTGAGATATAATACTATTCAGTAAAGAAAATTAGCAATACATATAATGTAATTCAACTTAGGTTTTTTAAAAAGTCATACAAATATATGTATAGCTATGTGTATGCATGCACAGTCTCATAGACACACATATCTGAATACATATGCACAGATGTTTCTATACATGTATACATGTACATGGATTATAAATGTGTGGACAAAGTCTTAGAAAGACATTGATTTTTATGCTGGTGAGTTTCTTAGAAGAAGTGAGGTTGGAGGGAGAAGCATCCACAGAACTACTTGATTAGTAATGACCATTTCCTGCAGTTTCCTTGAGGGGATCATTCTTCTCCCATTCTCTAAGGTTCTTATGAGGATGCCCATTACAGTACACATGTCTTGAACAGGATTTGGTAAGAGTGGTCATATGATCTAAGAAGTCCCAGTCAGTGTCCTTCCCTGGGATTTTGGATGTGGGCACTGGGAGAAGAAAGGTATCTAATATTTCTAGAGCTACTACCAGTATAATCAATCTACAGCTGTCTAAAGTCATGCTCTCAATCTCTGCCTGTCTGTCCTAGGAGGAAATAAGAGAGACAGAAGAAGAGGGAAGGGGATAGGTGGGAGCAGAGAGGGTGTAGGGGAGGAGGGAAAGAGCTCAGTCATCTGAATCTTTGAGTCCAGTTGTATATTGACTAATCATGCCTAAGGCCAGCCCCTTCCCTGGATTTCCCATTTCTATGAACCAATACATTCACTTTTCTTAATTTGATTTGGTTTCTGTCACTTGCAACCGAAAGTCTTGGCCAATCTAGTCTATTTCTGTTTCATACTATGTATTTGTATATTGTTTGATTGTCTTTACAAAGAGAATGTATTAATGCATTCCTTGTATAAAAATGTCACATTGATTTAAATATTTATTTGCATATTTGTTTATTTAATACTGCATTGCCTCACTAGACTTCAGAGCAAGGACCACTGTATAAACAGAGACTATGCCTGTTACATAGTAGTTGCCCAATAAACAGTTATTTTAAAACAACCATGTGTCCTGGGAAAGTTAAATAGTATATATGCCTTGACTGTAGGATGTTTACGGAATGGCAGGGCTGATAAAGGTGATAAGCATGTATAGGGGGAAAGTTATGAAGAACTTTTTAAACCATGCATTACATCTATAGTCAATGGTAGCACAAATTTAGCACCTGTGTCATCAATTAAATCCCTAGTTTAAATTCTTCTCTCCTATAAACATGTACACACTCAGTTATAAAGACTTTTCTAAGGTCAACAATACACTAAAATATGATTGTTCTCTCCCATGTCTTTGGCCAGGTGGAAAAGCTGGTTCCAGCAGGGTGCATATGAGGCCAAGATAACAGATGTGATTCTTTGGTAGGCCTGTTTTCTTCATTGTAATGCACGTCCAGCTGTCTGGCAACCTTGCACTTGAGCTCATAATGAGAATGGGTGAGAGGGTGTTTCAAAGTTGGCGCAGATCCACTAGAAAGAGCTCAAGGCATTCTGTTGGGGAGTATCAACATCTTCATCTTCCTCAGTAGGAGACAACTTTATAAATATAAGACCTTTGCCTACAGTGCTCTCTTACCAGCAGAATCAACATCAAAAGTTCCATCTTAATAAAAATCTGGGTAAGTTCTTTCGTTGTGGTTCCGCTTGTGGTGCACATCTGTTTATTTTCTTGACGTGAGTTGTACATTACACATTCACACAGTACATGGATGGAAAATATTAGTGGGAACCTTGACTGCAGCTGTCCTTTTCATAGCCTGAGACTGTTTGCAACTCTGCATTGCATAGTTTTTTAAATGTCTTAACTAAAAATGAGTTCTTATGCCTGGTCACAAAATATCAACAATCTCATTTTCCCAGTAGCTATGACTATGGACTTCAGCAGACCTTGGCTTTATTAGACACTTGAGATATTGCTCCTAACCATACTCTCCTACCTGGCCCTGTTGCCCTAGTTTAGTTTACTACAAAGTGACTTTTTGGCCATCTTGTCCTTTCATTGTCCATATAAACACAGCCTAGTAATGTGGTCTTACAATAGGCAATGTTATTGGCTCTATGGACTGAATCTTTCCGTTTCTTTTTGAAAAATAATATTATCTTCCATCATGTTAACAGTGACTAATGAAAGTGCTCAAAAAGTTGGGGGCACTGTAGAGGGTGGTGCCACATCTCTTGGCTACATGAAATATGGCACAGACAGCCATAGCACTGTGGCTTAATGGAACGCCTATCCGCCACTCTTGTGAGAGTTACAGACTAGCTTTCTTGGGCTTTCTGCTATTTTTCTTGCAATGTGTCATCAATTCTGGACAGTGGTCAAGCTAACTCAATTTAATGACATCATTCTAGAAAGCTGGGTATATCATATAATTGAGCCTGCCATAACTGTCTTTGGCTTACATACTATATGACTCTCTTTGGTATATAGTTAACTGCCATTAAACAGAGCATTTTGCTCTCTCGGCAAAATATTTTATTATGTACTTGTTCCTTGTGATCTTCATTTTTTTTTTGAGTGGGGGGTGGGTGTTAGTTATGTTTCTATCTAATTGTGGTCATTGTGTGTTTATTCTGTCTTCCAAAATATTAGCTACTTCTCAAAAAATAAACCACATCTAAATATCCTGAGAAACATAGATGTCACCAAAACTATATTAGTTGGTTTCACTCAATGTGACAGTTTAATATGGAAGTATAAATATTGATCTCTCTTGTGCCTGCCTTGCAGGTCATAATGACTCAGATTTTGACTATGTGTATGATAATATTTCATTTAGTCATAGTGATACAAATAGGGCATTTATATCATTAAGAAATTGGTGAATCTACATCTTCTGTAGCATAAAAGCCACATCCACATAAATGCCAATTTGAAGTGTTCTCTAAAGATCCTTAAGTATTCATAAATCACATTATTTTAAGATGTATTTGTCCAGTGTGCTGTGCTGTAGACATCCTTATGTAACCCTTGACAAATAAAATGGAAAAGGCTTAAAAAAGAACCTTTCAAATCAGTCAACTAGAATTAGCATTTATCCCACAGAATATCACATGGCATTCATTTTCTTCTCCCATCCCCACAACTGTACAATTTGAAACTTCTCTTTGATTGACTATTCTCATGAAAGTGATTGACAGAATTTAGACTGTATTTTTATTTATTAAGAATGAGAAACAGAACTGAAAACAGAATATACATAGTGTAGGTCCTACTTCCTTCTTGAATGCTGTTATAAATTCAGAGGTTACTTGGGGCCTTAAACCTGATGGGATTCTAACATTTCCCTGTCTGGATCTCCACAGCTTGAGTGACTCTGATTAGGGAATAAAATATTAAAATCACGAACTAACTGGTAATAGTGTCTTATGTACTTGTGAAAAACTTCAAAAACATTGGAAATAAAATAAACAATAGGATTCTGAGTTGCTGTGTGGCCTCTGGAACAAAATGTTTAATCAAAAGCAAAACGTGCGCTAATCCTCTTTGTGCAAAGAACTTTGATGATGTTACGTAGGAGGTGTTTCTAAGTACCGCAGAGATATCCTTGCCTTGCTACTGCTGGGGCGGGAATTTTAATAATGCTACACAGGAAGTGTCCCTAAATGGCTCTTGGTGAGGCAGGGATATTCAATGGTGCTACACAGGAAGGACCTCCACACTGTTATTGCTGAGATAATGTCAAAAGTACTGCACGATGGGGAATGTTTTCAGCTTGGTGCCAGGCAGAAGACAACTCTTACTGCCAAAAGAAGACTGAAAATACACTTCCTGCTGCCACAGTATGCTTAGAATGCTACAAAATGCAGAGAAAATGTTGACTGTGCCAAAAGGAACAGAGAGAAGTGAGCCCTCCTGTGTGGGAAGAGTTGCAGGGCCAAGACACTTGGGAGGCTAACAAGTAAATCAGTCAACCTGCAGTTTGGTGAGATAAGCAAATATCTGCAAAGGTTCAACATGAAGTGTACTTTAAGATTTTGCACATAGGAAGACCAAGAATATATCAACAAGGGCTCTGAAATCAGAAACCCACATCTGGCATGAAAGAAACAAGGCAGGGCATTTTCAGCAAACCAAAGAAGCTCCAAGAAACAGAAACAATAAGAGAGGAGAAGAGTTGAGTCGAGTCAGCATAGCCAACATTCCTTGGCCATGGCAATCAAGATATTTTAACAAACCCTTACTTAGATGAGCATGAAGATGGAAAATTGAACTCCACTGACTGATACTTATGGTTGTTCTATAGTAAATGTAATCCCCATGGTAACTGAATAGTAAAATTCGTATAGTTTTCTCATTCCAGAAAGAAGGTTTAAACCTTCAACAAATCCTTCTATGATTTGTAAAACATCCTGAGTTAAAAATCACATCCTGGTACTGTAATTGATAGAAATTTGAATGGACTATGTACTTGACTATTACAGTTAACACTCTGGTGTCCTGAGTAGGCAAAACCAGGTGAGCTGTTCTCTTCATCTTTTGGGTGAATAAAGAAAGTGAGTAGCCACAAATTTCCTAAATCATCCATGAAAGAAACACGGAGGCTCCAAGGAGCCAAATGTTCTGTCCTCCTCAACCACTACCTGAATTGTTCTTTCCTGGGAGGTGACGAGATCAGTATGTGAATCAAGTTAATCAGTCTCTGGCCTCCTAAAAACACTGTAGCACATACCTTTGCAGTCTGAAGGGTCTATTGCTAGTGAGTCTCTATGATTAGGGATGAGAAAATTAGTTATAAATATTTTCATGTTGTATGAGGTTGTCCTAGCAAATATTCTGACATTAGGTCAAATGGTGAAGATTTATGAATGAATGACTCCAAATTCCCTCCATGCCCCTCAAAATCCTTATTCTATTATACACTTTCTTACTTTTGCTGTATTTATCAATTTCTAATAAACTAATGATTATTTGTTATATCATTTGTTCATTGTTTATCTTTGCCATTGTTAGAATTCATGCACCAACAAGGGCAAGTATCTATATTTACTTTGTTCACTGATACATCCCAAACAGTCAAACATGTGCCAAGTGCAGAGTAATTTCTTAATATATACTTATTGAAAGTGTTGAAATAATAAAGTTATCAACCTTAATATTTCATCCTGTCTCTAAGCCATTTCTATCTAGTTAATATGTTCCCATTAACCTAAACCTAATGAATTAATAAATAACTTCTCAATTGTTTTTTTATCAAAACAAGAATTCCTCCCTTATTTTTCTATTACATTCTTGAAACAACTCTTTGTAGTCTCTTAAGTTTCTATATTTCACTTATTTCCTATTCATCATTTTTCTCATACCCTATGTCCATGCCATCCTATTCGTGATAATTAATATTAACATTAATGGTACCCTATAAATGCTATCTTATTAATGTTAATACATATCCTGCACATGACTGCTACATAATGGCCCCAGCTGTAACATTTCTCTAAACCAGGGATAGCATTTAGGTATCATGAGTCTTGCCAACTGAAATCGATCAGTAAAGGGTACCCACAGGACTATGTTGAGAAGGATTCTAGTGCTATTCTGAAAGCATTCTGCATTTGAATAGGGGTGTGTGTCATGGGACAGGTAATGATGACATGTCATCCTCGGATTAATGCCTCATCAACTCACTACATTTAATGTAGCACACTCCTTCGTAATGTCCAAGTTTTAGTTCATTCCTCTTTAATATCTTTAATACAAAAGTTTAAAAAAATCTTCCTCAAAAATATTTTAATCATGCTTCTTTCTCATCACCTAATAATTTATAATATTTCCCCGTTGTCATTATGTCAAAATATATCTTTAAATTCTAGACAAATCAGTTACTGAACCTTCCTTCCCCATCCTCGGAGACTTAATCATTTGTGTTTCCCTACTCAGAATCCTTGCTCTAGCCAAAGAACCTGCCTGTTTTCCTTGCATGCCTTGCTCAACTCTATTTAAATGAGGTTGCATGCTGTACCTGAAATGGCTGTCCTCCTTTCCCTGGCCAAATACTTCTCTCATCTCTCTGGAAAATAACTTGCAGGAAGCTTTCTGTAATTAACCAGACCGGGTGAGACACAGCTTCACTCTAACCAGCCTTAGGAATCCTATGTTCAGTCTTACTTTATTTTTTTTAATGTGATTTTGTATACAAATATAGAGCTGTATCTTAAACAGGTAGGGCTGAATTATACGTAACATTCATTTATGCTCCTCCGCAGCTGTAGGGTCAGGGTTTAGCACCTATGAGGAAATAGTCCATGCTGATTACAGTCTAAGAGAGAACAACCTTTCCCTCCTGTTCAGAGCACTGCAGTTGTACTAACAGAGCTCAATGGACTTGTGAGTGGAGGCAATGGGACTGTCAGTGGCCTGACTTCAAGGCCAAATGTCTGGAAATCACAATGGTTGTGACCTAACACAGTCTTTTACCCATCAATCTTGAATTCTTAGGAACACTCAGTCAAGGTCAGTTTGAGAAGAACCATGAGAAATATGCCACTGCACCTAACTAGAGCTCAGGTGTCTAAAAATGCCTAAGAGTTTAACAAGTTTGCTACTTTCTCAAAGTCATCCTAACTCTTTTTAACTCTGCCAGAGATACTTACCTCTTCATGTACTTAAGTACAGAGCTACTCTGTGGCTATAAATGGGAGCAGCTGTGGAGTCCAAGATGACACAGCCAAAGCTGAGTATAGTTGTAGTACCCTACAACTGGAAGAGTTTGTGGCTGCTCACCTCAAAAAGGTCTTTATGAATCTTATCTAAACTGCCCTCATCTACTGGAGACACTCTCTCAAATACTATCAAGAAAGCCATCATGGATCTGAGCCCTTAGAGAGCCATTCAAATGTACTGAGCACCTACAATATAACAGCCATGATTCAAGGCTCAGGGAATTTAGTGCCAGCAATTCCTTGGGGGACGTTTTTAACCTAATAGTGGAGGCAGCCCTATAGTCATATAATTTGATTATAATGTTATAGATCTAAGACGAAGGTATGATCAAAGGGCAATGAAAACACAATGGTGCACAAAACCCAGCCTGAAAGTCTTAAGAAGGGTTTCCTGGAAAAGGTGATAGCCCCACTGGGTCTTCACATTTAAGTAGGAGTTCACCAGGTGAAGAAAGACAACAGGGTTGGAGGAATTGTGTTTATGTTACTATGGTTTAGTCACAAAGATACAAAGAGAAGTAAGATAATGTTTGTCTTCTTAAAAATTTTATAGTATTACTGATGAGAAGGGTCTAAGAATAAATAAACACAAGCTAAAATGGTTCAGATAAGAACTTCAGCAGTTCAGTGACAGAAGCAGGGGGTAGGGGGTAGTGGATTAGGTAAGGGTGTGTCATTAATGTGACATGTGAGGTAGATCTTGAAATAAAGACAGGATTTTGGTGTGAAAAATATATTTGGGATAGCATACATCAAGGAATATAGGTAGGGCAGCTAATGAATGCAAAGGCCACATGAAAAGTACGACTGAAATTGAAATGTAGGGGGTCTGAAGGAGAATAATGAGAAATCAGTTTCAACAGACAACGTGGGCCTTGCTTTTGGGTAATCTTGACTATCAGGATAAGGTGATTCGACTTTGTTATGCCAACCATGGAGAACCGTTGAAGGTTTCTGGGTGGAGCAGTATTATGATCAGAGTTACCCATTAGGAGAGATACCCATTAGATAGAAGTACAAAAATAATCTGGAGACAAAACAGATAAAATTGGAGAAGTTGTTCTGGAAGTTATTACTTTCATGTAGGTGAGAAATAACAAAGAACACAGGAAGTGCAATAAGAATGATAAGAAAATAGAGCCAGGCGTGGTGGCTAGTGCCTGTAATTCCAGCTGCCTGGGAGGCTGAGGTAAGAGAATCGCTTGAACCTGAGAAGCCAAGGTTGCAGTGAGCTGAGATCATACTGCTGCACTCCAGCCAGGGTGACAGAGCAAGACTCCATCTAAAAAAAAAAAAAAAAAAAAAAAAAGCCAGAATGATACAGGATGTATAAACCTTGAGGACAATATGCACCAGCCACACAAAAAGACAAGTATTAATACTTTGATTCCACTTATTTAAGCAATCAAAATCATAGAGACAGAAAGCAGAATGGTGGCTGCCAGGAGCTGGCAGAGGAGAATCTGGAATTATTGCTTAATGGGTAGAGTTTCAGTGTTAGAAGACGAAAATAGACGGAAATGAAGGGTGGTGATGCTCGCACACTATGAATGTATCTAATACCACTGAACCATACATTTAAAAATGGTAAGATGGTAAGCTTTATGTTATGTCTATTTTACCACAATTTTAAACACTGGGGAAACAAAAATAGGAGCCAGGAATGTTAAAGTCCCAGTAAGGGCAGTAGGGAAAATGAATAGAAACAGAGGCCAACTCTCCCTACTCCAGCCAAGAAGGGTGCCGATAGCCAGAAGGACCTGGCCATTACTTAATAGCAGATGATATCAGCCTTGACGGGGGTGGGATATAAGGCAGCCCTCTGGACCCAGAGTCCCCCTTAGGGCCCATCAGCACACATCATACTCACGTAGTTTAAGAAAGTGGCCACACGATTCCCAGTCCCTAAATGCTTGAAAGCATCTCGCTCATCATTCTATAAAATTAAGTGAGAATGAACAGGTGGGCCTGGCCCCAGTACTTACGTAGTTAAGGAACGTCGCTAACCTATTCCCCTCTGTTTTGAGGCCGCTGTCAAAAGGTCGCTGCAACAGACAACAACTTTCACCCAAGTTTACAACAGGCTTCATCCACCACCCACAAGACTAGGGCCAAAAGCGTTAGGGGAAGGTAATAAATGTGTGTGTTCCATAAATCATCCTGGAACATTTGCCAAGGCTGCAAAGGAAACTGGCTAGGGCATGGGGTTGGCAGGGAAGAGGAAAAGGGGCAAAAACAGTTTTCACAAAGACCTAGTGAGGCTCTTTGCTTTAGAATCAGGGCAAAGGGTGACAGGGTTAGGGCAGGGGATAAACTGCCCACACATCTATAGGGGAGACGGCCAGGCTCCACTGGGTTCTGCAGGACCCTTGGTTCCAGACTTGGGATTCACCAGTAACAGAGTTTCCTCTGGTGATGCAGAGGTGAATGGAGGACAAGGGGTGGAGGTACTGATGTGGAGGCTGAAATGCTCCTAGAAGCTCCACCCTTCTCAAATCAGCTAGAGCAGGGCCCTTTGAAAGCACCCGTGATTTAGGCCTTACCCTAGAGAAGTCGAAGTGCGGCTCATATTGTCCTCCCACTCCATAATTTGCAACCTGGTAGGAAATAACAGCATTAGACCTTGTAAGCAGCATGAACAGCTCTGCAGCAGCCCATCACTCCAGGGACACCATCTTCCCAGGCCTGAAAACAACCAGAACTACCAAGAGCAGATTCTCTAAAGTGGAAGACAACCATGCCCGGCCAGCACAAGCAGAGCAAACATCGCAAACAAGTCTACAGTTCTGTCTAAGAGTAAGGCTACAGCACAAATGTGGCTTCCCAAACAAAACAAGATGGATGAACTGCATATGATCACTGTGCAGAAGCTCCAGCCGTTTCATGGATGCTCAGACTGCAGCAAAGGGAGCACTTCTTGAGGCAGGCCCTGGCCTGGGCCTGGTTTGTTTGGGATATATTAAGAAAGTAATCCAGATGAAAGTCAGTAACAAATTTAAGACAAGGATTTTCTTTTTTAAAACACTAGTTTTGGAGGTACTCAGCAACTGACACTGTTCCTGCCACCTCTGCTATTCCTGGTCAGACTGAGTGAGGCAGACTCCCACAGTGGTCTACTGCATGGAGTACTTCTGCACCCACGTGAAACAGCCCACCATGGGTGGCCAGCTGCTGAGTGGTCAAGAATTACTGTACTACATCAGCACCCCCAGTGCGACCCTGACCTGAAGTAACATCAGAAGAACTACTAAGTGACATTAATTGGATTAGAAATTGTAAATGCCTTTGTGGACAGCTTATCAGCACAATGGGAAGTCCTAAATCACAATTATTGTCTGAGCTTCAGTAAACAGAATGAGAGACAAGATTAAAGATGAAGGACACAATCTAATATGGAAGCTGATGGATCAAGCAGCACCACCAATGTCCACTTGGGAACAGTTGGCTAGTGTGTCTCACAAAAACATAAAAACCTCTGGGGCTAGACCATAAATTCTCAAAAAGTTGGTATTTTTTGTATATCCTTTTCTGCAATCCCAATGGTCACATGAGAAATGCTATAAAACTAGCAATAACAGAGACCTATAGAAATGTGGAACAGAAGCCAGGTGTGGTGGCTCATGCCTGTAATCCCAGAACTTTGGGAGGCTGAAGTGGGAGGACTGCTTGAGCCCAGAAGTTTGAGACCAGGCTGGGCAACACAGCAAGACTCTGTCTCTACTAATGAAAAAATTAGCTAGGCACAGTGCCATGCATCTGTACTCCCAGCTACTCAGGAAGCTGAGGCAGGAGGATTGGTTGAGCCCAGGAGTTCAAGATTGCATTAAGCTATGGCTGCACCACTGCACTCCAGCCTGGGCAACAGAGTGAGACCCTGCCTCACATACACACAAAAAAAGAAATGCAGGAAAGAAAGGAACTGTGGACTTTATAAGAGGAAATTCTCTTGTTGGAGGACAAAATTTTGGCAGTTATCATTTTCAATGTCTACAAAAATTAAAATTTTGATACAAAGCATGGATAAAAACATGCTGTCATCCGCTGCTTCAGCCTTCAAGATTTCTGCACCAAAAATACCTGGAAATCCTGTCAACAGCGCAAGGAAGCCTGGTTCAGCAGGTGGCCCTAAAGCTGGAGATGCATCTAAGGAGGGAAGTGCCAGAGCAGCCGAGAAAGCATAACTTTTTTTGTAGTCAAGAACTTGAAGAAAATTTTTCTCTCCTTTTTTTTCGGGGGCAGTGGGGGTACAAATGGAGTCTCACTATGTTGCCCAGACTGGTCTCAAACTCCTGGCTTTGGGCAATCCTCCTCCCTTGGCCTTCCAAAGCACTGAGTTACAGATGTAAACCAGCACACCTGCCCTTGAAGAAAATTTTCAACATGACTGTGACTGCTGTGTCGGTGCACTTAGGAAAATTCAATTACTGCTTGTTGCTGGCACTCCAGACTATGACTGCATTTTCCAACATTTCCACTTGTTAAATGGATTGCTTAAACTTTCAGATCCCCGGCAGTGAAAAAAGTTGCATCTTTTAGGCTTGGAGAATTATATTTGATCATGGTTCTGAAGCCACTGTACCTCTTTAATACAGTTCCCAGATAAGCACAAAATGCATGGGACCATCTAGATTTGTAGCAGTAAGATTCCCTATCCAGGCATACTCAAGTCACCAGGCTCACACCTTTAATAACAAGCATCTGTACATCAAGACTAATTCATGTGAGGAGGTATTCATTTAAATCTTTAGACTTACTATTGTAAGAGTGGAGTCAGTTATTTGAAAGACATGGGTACTTATGATGCTGAGGCCAGAGTGAAGGCAATGTTAAAAAGGTCAGAAATCACTTTTCTGGTGAGGCTGAGACATCATGCAGCTGAAGTCTTCAATCTTATAGAATCCTAGAGGTATAGCATCTCTTCCTTTCTATCAGATAAACCCTCATCCAATTCACCAGAAAGCCTCAATTACCTTTTTCCTTCAAATGATCTACAGGAAACATGTCAGCTACAGCTGAAAGAATGTCAACAGATAGAAGAACCAGCTCCTTTTCAGAGGCCTGCAGCATTCCCAAAAGGACCTGGTGTGAGGGCTATTGCTGGTGCCTAGGCATTTATCATACCATAAGCATTTCATGTGGAGTAAGCACTTAGGAATAGATGCTGAAATCCAGGTTCCTGTTCCCCAGACCATGAAGGATCAACACCACTGACTAGCAAAGGAAATAACAAGACAGTTCTTAGGAGAAGAATGCAAACAAAAATGGCATGTCAGCCACTTGGCAGCTGTGTTCTGAATCTTCCAGAAGAACCTTAACTATAAGACCCACTCTACGAAGAGGTCTGGCATTCAGGCCCCAGTCAATTGAGCTACAACACAATGAGAGGCCAGATAAGATAAAGTCAGAATTGTAGCAGAGAAGTCAGTCCATAGCCAAGAAACTGCTATCTTCCAGAGGTGAGTGTAAGACAGTGATTCAGTGAGTGTAGCTGCACAGCTAGCCAGGAAAACAACAGAGCCACAGGTCCTTATCTACTCAGCTCTTGGTCCAGGGTATGAAAGCAGTCAAGCAAACTGTTGTCTTTGATCAGAGCCATGGAAGTCCTGAAGACTGGCTCTGACACAGAGAAAGCAGTGGCAGATGTTTTTTTAAAAAAAAAAAAACCTGCTCCAAGAAGATATGAATCAAGACAATGCCAATAGGGACTCATCAAGTGCATCAAGAGCTCCTATCCCTCTTGAAATGGTGGTGCTCTTAAACATACATGGCATGTGGGAGATGTGGCAGAAGTCCTCCATAGATGTGCTTATCTGCAGAACTTATTTAAAAATTACAAAACACTAAATTGAGCTGAATTGAAAAAAAGTATTAAATTTTCACAATACAATTTGCAAGATAGTCAGTATGTTTTTTAAAACTCTGGTAGACTTCACACAAATCCATAAAGTTGACCTTCAAAATTGATTTTTCCAATTGCTGATGCAGCTACACAGAAACAACAACAATAAAAAGGCTGATTTGCTTGGGTGTGTCCAGGCAAAAGTTTAGAAAATCTTTTCCAAATGATCTTCAGTCAATATTTTCATGAGATCTGACCCAAATGCCAATCCTAAAGGTGGATCAGACCCAAATGCCAATCCTAAAGGTAAAGGCTTCTATCTTTAAGTATACAGAAACTTCAGCCAAACAGAGAGACCCAGGGGCCTCTAGAAATGCCAGTGAAACTTCTCTGACAGTGTCTCAGGTCATCAATTTTACAACAGAACACTGAAGTCCCAACATTCGTAAGTGGAGCACAGCCACTGCTGATTTCAACTCAATACCCAACAGGATACTTTATTAAGGAGCTTTACCTAAAACCTTTTAGCAGGGTGCGCTGCCATGTTTCTTTGTAATCACCTTTGAATAAAGGCAGGAATCCAGGGTCCCAGTGGGAGTACGTGGACAAGAACACTCCACCTGTACCAGCTTAACCAGTCCAGGCCTCTCACTTCTACCTACATATCACAGTGTAAGGTCTCTCAGACCTACCCCTGCCTTTCTTTCTTTGTCCTGACTAAAAATCAGAGTGCCTTGACAGCTCTGTGACCCAGCCAGCTGCAGGTTTTTCCCTGCAGGTTGGAACCCAAGCTGGAGTTTTGAACATTCCCAGGCACTGATGAAAGTGCTTAGGGTATTACCCAAAATACTGAAAGAAACTAGCCCCAGCCCTGAGCCAAATTCCCTAAACCCTCATAAAAACTCCATACTCTTACCTCCTCACTGCGGAAATACATAGGTAAAACAACCCTTGTCTCTTTCTGCCCATTTTGAGGATTGCTATAGCCCACTCTGCAAGTTCCCTAATAAATGCTGTGGACTGAAGACCCAGGGGTTTAGTGCCTCTTTCTTGGGATTCTTAACTGACCCCATCTTGGGCAGTCCCTCATGCGAACTCCCCTGCCACTGCTTTTGGAGTGACTTCAGCTATGGTTCAGGAGAGAACACACAGAACACTTTGACCTTCAAATGCATTTGATTATGACACAGAACCATGACCTCTGAAGGCATTTTTAGCTCTCTTAGAGATGTCCCTGAGACCATTCAGCATTTGAGCTTCTGTAGTCAAGAAGACATAAATGAACCTGCCATAACCACCACTGATCCCTAGCTTCCAGCACACTTGGACACACAGCAGATGCTCAACTGATATTTGTTGAACACTAATTGTTGAAAGCCAGCAGGCATGATTAATTCTGGTTTCCTAAAATGAGATCATTCCATATTCACAGCATCAGGCAGTAGTCATACAGCTGGGCCTCTTTTAGCCCAGTTCTAGACACCTTGTGAGACCACCTAGCCAGAAATACCACCACTTCCCAACTCCTACCAGTCCCAGGGACTAACTGTACCTGTAACAATTCTGCAGTCTTGACTGTTAACCCTGTAATGTGCTGCATCCGACGATTTACTCGGGCCACAACAGGGTCATCATCTTCCTCTAGCCAGGAGCTTGGCCAAAAGAAAAGAGCAGAGAAATGAAGATTGAAGGGCAGGCTTACATGAGGTCCTGCACTCTGTGCCCAGAGCCAGGGCCAGCACTAACAGGCAGTACAGGGTGCCTCCTGCAAGGGGGTGAGGAGGTGCCAACAGGCAGAAAAAGGCAAGCCACCACCCATGCCTAGGGGAGGCACTGAGAAGTCCTGAAGTTGGGGCTTGAGCAACTACCCACCCCTATTCTTTGCTTACCTTTTGGAAACTTTGCTTACCTTTTGGAAACCCGGTAGCTGGCGACAGTGAGGACTCCTGTCTTGGGATCACGAACAGTGGCTCGTGCAAGCTAGAAGGCAGGAAGAGAGGGAAGATTTGATTTTTTTGTTGTTGCCTTGAATATTTTCCCAGAGAGCACTGGAACCAGATTTGCTGCCACGCTAGTGGAGGAAGCTTTGCAGGCAATGGCTCTAGCCAAGGCCCCAAGATCCTCCAGGCCAGGTGAGGGCACGAGTCTGAGGCCTCCACATGCCCAATCTTCAATCAGATCCTGGCTACTGCCCTGCTCCATCACACTGCTCATCCCTTCTCCTCTCCAGATCTGTGCTGCCTGCAGAATTATGCCTGCTTTGTCCATCCATGCATCTGCCTGGCTAGCCCCTTTCTTTGCCAGGCCCACAAACCACCCCTGCCTGAGCACAGCCTGAGCTTAGCTACTCCCACCATATTCAGACTGTGCCACTATCCCTGAGCCTCCGCCTTGTGTACTTGTCTCAACTTGGTCAAATTCCACTATCTTTCTGACCCTCAGTGCCCTCATCTGCCAAGAAGTACTCTCCTGCTGCACTACCTCACATTGGGCTCCCACAGCCTCAAGAAGTAAAGACAGATGGCACAGTTTTCACTCCCTTGGGATCCTTACAAGTCAGATGATAAAACCAGGAAAAGATTCTATAAGTTAAAGTAAGTGAACCACTGCCTAGAAGCCACCCACTCACACATATACACACTAGACACACACTCCCCTCACCTACTTCATCTCCCCCAGCCTCCACAGACAGGCTTAGTAAAACTTCAAGAAGGATTCCCTGCCCAGAGCCAGCCAACATGGCAAAGGCCCACATGCTTCAGCTGTAGACTGTCCTAATGACCTCACAGGGGTGGGGCCACAGGCCCAGGTACTCCCACCCCAACACACTTCCCCTTGATTTCAGTAAATATTGATGAGAGCCTACTTTGTGCCTAGTACTGTACTGGGTAACTGAGACATGGCCCCTGCGCTCTTACAACTCAGTCAAGTTGGGAAAGCAGAAAACCAGCCAGGTAACTGCAGCACAGCATGGGTGAACTTAACGTCCTGTGGAAGCTCAGACTATAGTGTCAAGAATAGCTTCCTAGGGGAGGAGACCACCTAGCTGAGGCCTGAAGGGTTAACATGAGTTATCCAAGTAGAGGTATACTTCAGGAACGGGGAAAGAGCACCAATGCAGAGGCCTGGGAATGAAAACGAGTGTGGCAGTAGGCGTGGATTAAAGGTTCCAGGAAGGAGTAAGACAGAATAGGCTGAAGACAAGCAGGGGCTAGGGACTAGATGCAACCTTGTGGCCGAAGAGAAATGGGGAAGGCTTTATGCAGGGGAGGGACACTCAAAATTTGAATGCAAAATGGATCACTGTGAATACCTCATGGAGAGTTGACTGAGGAGGGGCCAGAGTGGGGACTGGGAGGCTAGGAGGCCATGGCAGAGGTCAGGGCAAGAGATGATGGTAGCCTGGGCCGGGGGTGGCAGAAGGGATAGAGAGGAGTAGATGGACCAGAAGGCTAGTAAGGGGGTGAGACAAACCAACCTAGACACTTTGCTGCTGCAGCATGATCTGGTAAGATGGCCAGCGCAAGCAGGACAGACAGCTCCCAAGCTCCTACTCAAGGCCCTTCCTGAGCTCCAACTCATGCCAGTCCCTCTCTGAAAACTGCAGCCACAGCCAGACCCCATCCAAACATCCATGCCTCGGCATTGGCCTGACACCCACAAAGAGGCTCTGAGCCCCTGGGGAAACAGAGGGCTATTTTGAAAGCAGGCCAGAGGCCCCACAGACAGCTGCCAGGCATTCTCCACAGGCCAAGTTAAGCTCATTGGCTCTACTTCAAAGCCAGACTAGCATCTATCCCTCACAGTCTCCGGAAAGGAGGGGTCAGCTTATCTTTGAATAGAAGCCATGAGAAGAGCCAAATATGTTTGCCAGCCTTGTTTGGCTCTTCACATGGTTTCTATTCAAATTTAAGTTTTCCTAACATTACCCCTTGCCCAGCCACACACGTGTACACACATGCACACAGAAATGTTCTCAGATCTGGAACTGAAGAAGAGGTAAGCAATCTCTCAGGAAACCCTGGCACAACCAGGAAAGTAGTTTTCTTTTCTGGAGGACTCTGAAGCTGACCCAGGGAGTAGAAAGGGGAGTCCTAGTCCCCATTCTCCATACATCTGGCTAGCCCCTTCCCTCAGCCACATCGATGATGCCAACCACTGACTCTAAGCCCTAGATGTCTTAGTTCCTCAAGCCAACGTTGTTCCAAGATGAGGTCCATGGGCCATGATAGGAACCTATTTCAGATCTCTCCATGAGCATCAGGCCTCCTGGCCACCTTGGCCACTACAATTCTATTAGGAGCAGAGCAATAGAGAATCCAGCTAAATCCTCCCTCCCAATCATCAGTGATGGGATAGATATGGCAGCAAGTATGTCTCTTTGAAAGATGTCAAATGGGAACAAATCTTTTATGAACTAGAAGCGGAATAATAATTTTAAAATATGACATATATACAAAACCAACAGCCAACTGCATACTACTTAGCAGTAAAATACCATGGCAATTTCCAGGAAATTCAGGAATGAGACAAGGAGGCCTACTGTGTGTAATTAAGCTCTACAAGTTCTGGGCAATTCAATAAGACTATAAAAACAAAGGAAAAAGTATTAGGAGAAAACAAAACGTTCCTTATTTCCAGGAGTTAATACTATCCAGGCAACCCAAGAGAATCAGCTAAAAACCAAAAAAGGAATAAGTAAATTCAACCACGAGCTGCAACCTGTATGAGTCTGTTTCTTTATAGGTAAAACAGAGACAGTGACATCATTATAAGCAGCTGTTCATAACTGTGACATAACAGTTTATATATGTTAAGCACTGAGAAGTTCCTGTCACAGTTAAGAACTCAGTAAACATTAGCTCTTACTATGAAATGTATCTCTAAAATCAACAGTTTGGCATATAATAAACTAATATAACAATGTAACCAGTTAAAAAAATAATGATGAAGAAATAAAGTAAATTAACAGTAACAAAGAAACTACCTAGGAATAAACTTAAGAAATGCGCAAGGCTTATATGAAGAAAACTTTAAAAGATATAAACAAATGGAGACACTATCATGCTCTTGGATGAGAGACTCAATATCATAAAGATGTACATTCTCCTCCAAGTCATTCGCCTCATTTACAGTCCTAATCAGGAGCTCCACAGGACCCAGCTTCACAGCACCCTATGGAATATTTCCTAAAAACTCACCATACACCAGTCTCCCAACCAGGTGAACTGACACACCAGTGTGGACCTGCCCTGTTCCCAGCGTGACTGTCTATTATAGCACTTGGCTGTCCACACTGGTTACCTCGTTCTTCTTCACCACTGGACCATGAACTCACAAGGTCAGGCTGAGTCTGACGCATCGCTGTATCCCCACGATAGCCCATGCTAGATATCAATAAAGGGTGCCTAGGTGAGCAAACAAACCATCCATAGTGCTAGGGATGACAGAAAGGACCTGCCCCCTTCAGTGCCCCGAGAAGGACCTATAGTGACACCTACTTTAGGTTTTGCGATCTCCTTGATCCTCTCGATTTCCTCATCAGACATGACATCATAGTATCTCACGATGTGCGGGCTGTCCCACTCGTCCTCCTCTTTGAAGGGGGCAATGAGCAGCTGTGGAGCCCTGTTGCCATGGTGGTACCTACAGAAAAGCCTCTTCTGCCTCCGGGGTGTCTGGAGAGCACAAAGTAACAGGCCCTAAGCTGAGTGAGTCCTAATCCTCAGTCCCAGTCTCGCTGTCTGCAGACAGTGGTCTCACCACATGGCCAGCCAACTGCTCCATCCCACCCCACCACAGAAGAAAACAAAAGTCCCAGCAGGTGGGCATGCACGGTGGCTCATGCCTGTAATCCCAGAACTCTGGGAGGCGAAAAGATAGCTTGAGATCTTGAGTTTGAGAACAGCCTAGACGACATGGACTCCCGTCCCTACAGAAAATTAGCCAGGCATGATGGTGCATGTAGTCCTATCTACTCAGGAGGCTGAGGCAGGAGGATTGCTGGAGCCTGGGATGTCAAAGCTGCAGTGAGCTATGATTATACCACTGCCCTCCAGCCTGGGTGATAGGCTGAGACAAAAGAAAGAAATGAAAGAAAAGAGAGAAAACAGGAAAAAGAAGGGAAGGAAGAAAGGAAGAAAGAAAAAAACAAAGAGAAAACAAAAGCCCCTTCAGCTTGACTGGCATGAAATGATACCCCACAAATCACGCAATTTTTCTTCTCTCCCAAGATCACCTCACATCCACAAGTCCCACGGCAGAGTCATTCCTGCCCCTTTTCATGAAGACTTGAGTAGGTCTAAAGGGCTGGGACAGGGGAGAAATCTTTCTTGGTGGTAGAGCCAGTGGAAGCTATGCAGACAGGACATGGAAAAGGCCAAGAGCCTGTCACACATGGGCCTCCTCAGGAAGCACTAGGATTCCAGGGCTCTCGAAGGCTCAATACCAAGCTCAAGTACATGCTGGCATCTTTACCACAGAGACTTACTCTCCACTTATAACATGACTACCCTTGGGACCTGAGGTACACCCACTCATCATTTTCTTCACAACAGTAAGTCAAGCAAAGGTGGGACATGTTGGGGTAAGGAGGCAAGCTCCGTGGTAAATTGGAGGAGCAATGCTCTACCTGGGGCATGAGAGGAGACAGTCTCCTTTCCTACACCTCAAAGAATACCCACGTCAGCCTCAGGACATACCATGAAAAACTGTGGGAGATACTAAGAAAAGTACCTACAAAATGAAGAACATTTTCCCCAAACCTGTGTGCCCAGAGCCAGAGTCCACGTACACAGCTTTGGCACCCTGAACGCCCCCCGACACACATCTCACCAGTTTGACACCCTCCCCACGACAGAGGCTCTCATAAACATCCCTCTCAGGCAGGTAGTCCACAGGCCTGTCATAGATGCCTTCTGGGGTTGCTAGCTCAGCTTCTGTCTGATTTGATAACATTTTTTCTCTTTCTTCCTCCAGTAACTGCTCAAAGTACCGCAGATTCCCTCCAGCTCGTTCATGGCTTGGGTCTAGAAAAAGCAAGGAACAAGGAAGAAAAGGAAACCACAAACATCTGTTAGGTCATTTAGAGAAATTATTCTGTAAGCGGTTTCTCTCCCAGCAGCTCACTTGCATGGTTCATTCTACCTTCCACAGCATCTAACCAGAGTATGCCGGTCATAACTGAAAAACCAACAGAGGCCGGGTGTAGTGGCTCACACCTGTAATCCCAGCACTTTGGGGAGCCAAGGCAGGTGGACCACTTGAGGTCAGGAGTTCGACACCAGCCTGACCAACATGGTGAAACTCCATCTCTACTAAAAAAAAAAATACAACGAAAATTAGCCAGGCATAGTGGCATGCGCCTCTGTAATGCCAGCTACTCGGGAGGCTGAGGCAGAAGAATCTCGTGAACCCAGGAGGCGGAGGTTCCAGAAGCCAAGATGCCACTCCAGCCTGGATGACAGAGTAAGACTTCCCCTCAAAAAAAAAAAAAAAAAAGGCAGATGAGTTTTAAAGGCACTGTGCTTTTGGCCTTCTTCAGTCCAACAGCACAAGACACACAAAGTATCAAGGCCATATAAGTCCTATATTAGACCTCAGGCCTCTAATAGCACTGCCATTGTTTGGCACCATAGCAATCTTGAAGTACAACTTGACTTTTGAGCTGCTCCTGATGCAGTGAAGGTTCCACCCTGCATAATCCTGCATGACATGGAATACCTATCAAAAAAGGAAGAGAAGTGCCACAGGCCTGACTGTATCTGTCAGTGACTGGGCAAAGCTAAAGCCAAGATTGAGGTGGGTAAGGAGACAGTAAGACACTGGACTGGTCCTAAAGTCACTAAGGCATTAGTCACTGGCCAAGTGACAGGGTAAACTGACTCAGTCCCAGGAGAGGGGTCAGGTGGTGGCCAGCACAGTGCAGTTCCTCTGCCACTCTCCACTCCCATCTTACCTTACCCTAGAATCTCCTTACCAAGGGAGACAAGGCGACGGGTGAGTTCCAGGGCACGGTGCAGGTCACCCAACTGGAAGACAGCATAGCTGAGGTAGTCCAGCACCTGGGACTTGGTTGTGGTGGCCTCCTCCCCAGCATCAAGCTGCTTTAGCACCTGCTCCATCCACAACACCGTATGATAATAGTCCCCTTCATTATAGGCTGAGCGGCCCATCCCAAAGCAGTCATCCACACTCAGCATTGCCTGGTACTTGGTTCCTACAGCAGGAGAGGTAAATAGTCAGGCTCCAAAGAGCCTCTGGGTTAGGGAAGGAGATTCCTGCTTCAAGGAAAACCTGGGCCACTAGATGGGGGTCATGACCAAGCAGAACTCCATCAGACATTTAGACCGCACACCCTAAAGGGCCACTGACACAGTGAGCACAGACAGATGGCTCTGCCCTAGACTGGGATTCACAGCCAACCTCCTAGCCTCAGACTCCCCGTCTCCCAAGTGGGAAGGGACTTTTTTATGGGGGAGCCCCAGAAACCCACCAGGAAGCATTGCTGAGGACAGTGGGAAGGTCCTGTGGACCACAGAGAAGAAGATGTCTGGTGGACAGCTTGCCATCTGAGTCTGAAGGATGGTAAAATTAGTCGAATATATAAAACATAAATTCAGGTGGCAACCAAGCCATGGGTGAGGAAAATCACTTGCAGGAACTCTAAGGAAAGAATGGAGAAGACAGCTGAGGCCAGAGCTCCAGGGAGCATCTACCCAGAAAGAACAACGAATAACCCTGAGAAATAACTAAAGATAGGAGAAACAGAGGGAGCGGGAGTAGTGTGAGAGACACCAAGGGAGGCCAAGAGCCAAGGCTGCAGTGCCAGCTTTGGTGATTAAGTGGTAGGGACCTTGCTGAGTATCAACTCAGTGGGTCTTGTGACCCAAAGGTCATCTGCTGTAGAGGGAGTGCTGGAAAGTGACCAGGAAGATAATTTCAAGCCAATATGAAGAAGCAGCTATAGGGAGATGCAGGATTCAAGGTGGGCTCAAGATGGGAAAGACTGTATGTGTGGTTCCTGGGAGAATAATGAGACAGCAGATCCCATGGATGGGAAGTAGGGGATGTGACTCTCCCTGGAAAGCAAGGAAGACTCCCCACCGCCCCATTATCAGCAACTTGGGCATGGCTGACACAAAAGAAATCAGAGAAGGCTCTTTCTGCCTGAAATAAAACCCTTACACAGTAGGCTAAATGCTTCAAAGATCAGGGTCTGCTCACCCTGGTGGCTCAGGAACCAGTAACATGGAATAGGAAGTTGGGGAGAGTAAACACAAGATGGAGTCTGTAAGTAGGCCAGTGATTAGGGGGCTCCTGGAGCCCCTTGTCCCTCTCCACAGGTCTCCTCTGGCTCTGCAGGCCCAGGAACCTGCACTGATGGGCCAGTGTAACACAGCTGACTGAGCTGGAGCTCTGGAGCTGGACTAAGCTAGATCTGTGTTGGCCTCACTAGGGCGCCCACCAGCTGTGTGACCATGGACAAGTTACCACACCTCTCCAAGTCTCAGTTCCCTTCTCGCTAAATAAATATAACACCATCAATTTTAAAGAGTTTGTGTCAAGAATTCAATGAGATGATATATGAAGATATCTCCTATGATCCCCAGGAGGCTAATGACCAGTAGCTATTATCAACATGTCCCCCAGATGCCAAGAATGCTAAGAATGGCTCCCCGGCACTCAGCATCCTCCCCAGAAGCCAACTCGAATGTCTGCTCCCTGGAGAGCACTTGGGAGAGTGACAGCTGAACTGAGTGCTGACAGGCAATCAGACATGGAGTAGCCTAGCTGACATGGGTAAAGGTATTCCTACAGAGGGAGTGAGACAAAAGAGAAAAGAGCTAAGTGATAGGAAAAGCTGTGTACAATGAATGAGCAAGGAAGCCAAGAAAATGGGGTCATGCAGGACCCCAAAGACCACCACACACAGGAGGAGTTGCGTTTAGCCTTGGAAATTAAGCACAGTAATCAGGAACTCATGTGAACATGTGTGTGCTTAAGACCATATGGAAGATGGTCTTAAGCAGTGAGCTGGAAGTAGGAGACAAGTTGGAATGGTATTTTGATTATCAAATTGAGAAAAAAGGGGTGTGAGGCTGGAGTGAGGGAGTAAGTACAGAAGACAGGAGAGAAAGAGGTAGAATCCATGGGCCTTAGGATTCTGGCTTAGGCAGCCAGAGGATGGAGGTCCTTTTTGCTGAGATAAAGGAGTGAGAGGGAAGGTAAAGTGTTCATAAAGAGATGAGGATTTCAGTTCAGGACACATGAAGTTCGAGAAGTCCATGGAACATCCAAGTAGAGATGTCCCACAGGCATCTGCCTACACTGGTTAGAAGCTCAGGAGGCAAGACTTGGCAGGAAACACATATCTGGATGTCATCCACCTCAGGTAATGGAAATGGCTGAGCTCACGTGGGGAAGGTGCTCAGGGAGAAGATGAGGTAAGAATGGAGTCCTAGGGAATAATTCCCTTCTGCCCCATATCCCCACTCAGGACACTCATTCAGTCTGCTAACTGAATGCGAAAGGTCAATGCCAGGGTGTGGTTCCCTCCTCCAAGCAACCAATCTGAAAGCTACAGGGTGAACAGACCTTGCAGATGCCCTGAACTGCCCTCTCTCTAATGGAGTCTAAAGGGAGGAGCTGGGACTCTGGAGCTGGATTAACCTGGGTCTGTATGGGCCTCACACAGGGAATCACTGTGTTTACTGGTCTCTAGTAGCCCTCAAAACATCTTCTTATAAATACTAACACTGGGAAGTCAGTGGAAGAGGGGCCAGTTGAGAGAAAGAAAAAATGACCAGAAAGGCTAAAAGAGAAGCAGATTATCAGTATCCCAGAATTCAAAGGAGGAGAGAACATCACAAAGAATGGTACAATCCATCTGTCAAATGCTGCTGTGAAGTTAAAGAACATAATGTGTGAACCCTGTCCACTGCGTTTACCAGTCAAGTGGCCACAGATGACCTTGCAAGAACAGATCAGTGAACAGTGGGGGAAAAGGCCAGATACCATGAGTTCAGGAGCATATGGGAACCAGGAAAGTGGATAGAGTGTAGGTTACTCTATCCAGTAGCCTAACCAGGAGGGGAGAAGAGATGGATCAGCAGCAAAGACTCAAAAGAGTCTTAGATATTGAGGGAGGCAAGTGTAAGATAAGCAAGAATAGAGCCTACATGTGAGCTCAAGGGGAGAACCCAGAGAGGTGGAGACAGAATGTATAGGAACAAAGACTGTAACTAAGAGGACTCAGAACAGAGGGATGGTAAGTCCAGATCATCATTAGATGAAAAGACATTGGCTGGTGGGAGACAAAAGCAGGTCTGAATGCAGATCTGTGTGGTGCTCTGGGGACAGAGGTGAAGGGACTTCCTAAGCAGCAACTCTGGCTTTCTCTGAAACGCAAGAGGAGAGGGCCTTGGCTAATACATGGAGGGAGGTGGTAGGGCAGGGGCTGAGGGAGACACCTGTCATGGGAGTGGGAGACCAGCACCAACTGGTGAGCCAAGAGAGGATCACCACCAGAGGTGCACCTAAGGATAGAGGACACATGGTGGTGGTGGCTCCAACCTGTCCCGCCGTTGAAGAGACACATGCAGGACAGGCAATGCCTGGAGTGGTGAGTTACCTGGAAGTTCTCCTCTGGAAATTGTGTCTGGGTCCAGCCTGTATGTGTCCTGAAGTCTCATCAGGGCTTTGGCAGCTCCTATCTCGTCCTCATCAGTGGGGAAGAACTGCCGCTGCACAGAGAGGTTGGCGATAAAACCTTCCAAATGAGAGTCAGAACAGGAGATTACCCTTGATCCAGGGGCAGAATTCCACTTGGGACCAGAGAGGCAGCCAAAAAGAGGGTCTGACTACTGGAATTTCCCTCCCCCCTCCCTCGAAGGCTATTGCTCCTTCCACCAGGAATTTCTCCCGGATGACTCCAGTCTACGGAAATGTTTCCTTTCTTACTCCTCACTATACCTACTGCCTGTGCTACTCTTTGGAACTAAGTAGAAGTAGCCCCGCATATTGGTTAATATTTAGGAGTCTAGAAGTCTTGGCTCCAAAGCATTCAGTCAGAGCTGGTGGAGACAAAAGGAACAGTGGATAGAGAGGATAACTGAGACTCGCACAGGAAAGGACTCAGAGAGGAACTGTCAACCTCAGTAGAAAATGAATCCCATGGAAAACCTTGATCCAGAATAATTGGGCTAGTCAGGTAAACACAGACTTCCAGCCCACATTTCAAGTTGAGGAGTCCAAGGGAATGAAGCTGAGCTGGCCACTCATTACTGACCACTGGCACTTATCATCCAGAGAGGTGAGGATGAAAGTCCTGGAGGTCATCCCCCACCCCCCAGGTTGACAGCTGAGGGACCACCTGGACTGGCCAAGCACCAAGGTGGGGCTGCATCAGCCCAGCAAGTTAGTCCCCTAAGAGACCACAGTGGGCCTGTTCTCTTCTGTAGTCCCACCACTCAGACCTGCAATGAGTTCAGGGCGTGGGCTCCCCAGTTATAGTGCTCAAGACCATAGCCTGAAGCCTGGGAGAGTCTTTGACCATAGAAGTACTCCAAGGAGGCTTTTCTGGGACTCCAAGACCTAGCTGTAAAGTAAGATGTGTACCTCCTACAATCTCAGGGCTCCAGGTGGGAGCCAGGCCTTTCCAGGCTGACTTAGGGCCTTCAATTCTGCCTCTGAGAAATGAGAGAGGAACAACAAGTCCATTCCTTCCCCAACCTCTTCCCAAGAGTAGCTGTATCCACTGCCACCTATGACTTCGGACCTAAACATCCACTTCCAGCCATAACTAGGACTAGGGACCAAGAAGCTATAACCCTGCCTTCCTTGTTCTCATGCTTACATGGTAAGAACTCTAAAGAGTTTAGGATCTGGTGGGGTGGGAATAGGGGAACATGCTGCCAGGAAAAGCCACACTGTTAGCATGCCCTACTCATTTCAGGGGCAAGAACTCAAAGTCAGAGATGAAAACAACCAATTATTCTCTGGACCTGTCCTATCTCCTTCCAGGTAATTACAAGGTTTTTCAAAGGAACCAGATGATGGTGGGAGTATAGGGTGTAGAGAACAAGATTAAAGAGGGGAGGTCATCTGGGTAGGCTTAGTCTCCTTCCGTGCAGGCAGAACAGCCTGTCCTGAGCTGCAGGCCCAGGCAAAGAGGCGGGAGTCTGGGAAAGGCAGCCGTGGTTTCTGGAGGCAGTGAGCTCACTGGGCACAGCTCCAACCTGGCTGAGCTCACCAATCCCTCTCCAGAGGCCACCCTGCCCCCAAGCCCAACCCAGTCTGGCCACATGGGCTAAAATGTCTCAGCCAGAGAGACAGCTAGTCTGAAGTTAATCAGCACTCACAGCTCAGGGAAAAGAGGCAACGAAGAGCTGGGTAGAGTGGCTCTGGGCCTATAGTCCCAGCTACTCAGGAGGCTGAGGCAGGAGGATCACGTGAGGCCAGGAGTTTGAGGCTGTAGTGTGCTACAGTTGCACCTGTGAATAGCCACTGCACTCCAGCCTGGGCAATACAGTGAGACCCTGTCACTTAAAAAAAAAAAAAAAAAAAAAAAAAAGCCAGTGAATCCAGGGGGTAAGCCCAGGGCTAGGAGTTAGGAGAGCCCACCTCCAAGCCTACCCTACCATCTCTTCTTCTTGACAGGAAAGTATTAGGGCATAAAAAGTATTATCACAATAAAAGCACCAAGTACAGTTTGAAGCTTTTAAAAAGTTCACACTCTGATCTGTAAATATCACTTCTAGGAATTTACCCTAAAAAAATTCAGAAGTATACACCAAGAGATGTGTAAAAAGGTGCTGATAATTCAGAAAAAATCCCATATCCAATGACTTGACCCATTTGACAGTGTTATCAGTATGACAGACTATCACCATTAGACAGGTAATCACCTTCCAGCCATTAAAATCACGTTGCAGAAGAACATTAAATGGCATATAAAGAAGCTGGGAAATTAAGGGAAACAGTCTTTCCTTATGTCACAAATCTACCAACAGATATGCTTGTTTGTAAAAGATGTGAAGAGGAATAAATTTAGATGAGACCTATACTCCCCAACATGCCTTGGTCCTACCATCCAGCCCACCTGACACTTGTTAATTCATTTGTCCCTCAAAGCAACTGAGTTTGCATGCCCTGGTATATGTGTATAGTTCCATTTTTTAAAATGTATATGCATATGTAGAAAAACTATAATTTTAATAGTGCTTACCACTGAGCAATTGGATTAAGAATTATAATTCTCTTGTTTTTGTGTTTTCTGACTTTTCTATGAACATATATCACTAAAGTACAATTGGGAAAATGTCATCAGCAAAAAAAGAGAAAAGAAAAGACAGACACTAAAAAAAGAACTGACCATCATTACATGTTAAATGCCAAGGACAGCCAACTTCCAGGTTCCCACAGAGAAGGGAGAGAGCCATGAAACCAGCAGGGTCCTGTTTACACAATGCACTTGCCCACCAACACCCAGACCCAAGACAGGCTCAGACACAACAGCCCAGGCATGAACACACAAACATATGGGCTCACTCAAGCATCTGTTCACCGTCCCTCACCTGCAGCTGAGTCCTGCAGGACAAGGTCCTCCAGCGCAGGCCAGTCTGTGTTTAGCCGCTTTACTAGTTTATAGGCATTCACAGGGTGGGCCAGGTAGCCCTCAGCATCAGCAGCTGACTTGCTAGTCAAGGCTTCCATTTTGTTGGCCCAGCTATGGAACCAGAGGAAAAGGAAGACTAACACATCTCACATAGGTCTTGACCCGTGATAATTTCCCTGGTGAGAATTCCCTGGTGCCAGGTTCTGGGGCCCTTTTCATCAAGAAGCAGTGAAAAATGAATACAGTAACTCCCCACAGATATTTCTAGCCCTTTAATCTAGATAAGAGCTGGAACCCCCAATGTAAGGGAAAAGTCTTAAATAGAAAGAAAATAAACAATGACTTCTTAGCCCATGTACTTAGCTACTCTCAAGGACTGGCATGAAGTAACCAGGCCAGCCCCACATCACCCTCTCAAAGGCTTCCTCTTATAGGTATCCTGGATGGCTTCCTTGTTTCTTCAGAGGCAAAGCGGAAGAAGGGCCAACTAAGGGTGGTGTGAGGACTTAGGACACCTCTTAATCTTGGAAAGCTTGGCTTCCTCCACAAGTATGTACTCCTTCAGAGACTGCACCAGCTCTTTCTCTGCATAAATCAGGTCAGTCATGTGTCCTGCAAGGGAGAGAAGAAAGGGACCAGTGAGAATCGGGTAAGGGATGTTCAGCCTCCCTCCTTGGGACACAGAACACCAGTACAGAAGCAAGTCCCCTGGGATAAGAACATGTCAGCTCTCTGGGGATCATGGGGGCTTGAAGTTAAACGGGGCCTAGGCACTCATGGCGTCCTATCTCTCAATTTCAGGAAGAAAGAGGCAGAGGCACCAACAAGATGTTTGAGATAAATGCACTGGATGCCACTCAAGAAGCAGCCCTAAATCTCATTCTCCCACTGTTACCCAGCTGGTCATGACACTGGGGCATGGATATCCTGGGAGCTCATTACATGATAAAAAAAGCCCTGAACTTAAGTTCAGAAGGATAGGAAAAGTTTGAACCTCAGGACACAAAGGATTTGCTGCTCAGAACCACTCTCTGGTCCATGGGCAAGGTGGTCAAAAAGACCAGAGGGCCCAGGTGCCACCTACACTTCCCAAGGAGAAAGACCCAATGAAGACAGCTGGCTCCCCAAACATCCAGATCATTGGGATCTTATTAGGAAAAACTGCAATTCTTCAAGTTTCACTCTCCTCAGAACTGGTCAAAAACAGTAAAGGCCATTCCACTCCGAATGAGAACAGGCTGCAGCCAGTGACATCCGTGGCATGTGAGCCAAGATGTCAGGCAGACAACAGTCCTGTTGGCACGTACCAATAGAGGTGAAGAATTCAGCCTGCACACAGTTCAGGACACCAGACCAGGCCATCAGCAATGTAGATACCCAGAGTTTCATGGTCACAGAGGAAGTGTCTGAAAGGCATTCAGAGACAATCACTGAATCAACAAAGTGAAAAAGAATAATTTAGGTGAGGAGACACATAGGCATGTGCACACACATGCATACATTTAAACATACCAAGATTCTGGCCTAGCACACAGAAGCTAAAAAGGATATTCAGGATCACCAGCAGAAAGAACAAAGGGCATGCAGCCAGTGATGTGTGCTCAATTCTGGTCCCTGCTCTGGGAGGCCATGTGCCCTATGGAGAAAGCCCTTCCTCTCAACTCTCAGCAGCCACCTGTACCATGAGAAGGCAGAATCACTCTGGGGTCTGGTTCCAATGGTCTGTCAGTCCAAGATTCTGGCCCACTCCTTATTTCACAGACTGCTATTTATTTCTATCTTACCTTCCAACACATATGCTAGGACACTGCCAGGTTCTGGGGAACCAGTCCCTGCCCCAAGGAGGTGACAGTGCAGGAAAGACAATAACAGAAAGATAATTTGACACAATATCCTCCATGGTACCAACATCCAAACTAAGGTGTACAATAGATGGCCAGCCAGAAGAGGAATAAAACTAACGCCTGCCAGTCTGCACCTGCCAGAGAGAGAGCAGTCAGGGGAGACAGTCTCCTGGGCAGACAGTGTTCTTCCTGTAGTAAGGCTCCTTGGCAGACACTGTCCTCACTGGCCAGTCACCATTCATTCACAAATATTTACTGAAGACCTGCAGATGCCAAGCACTGATCTAGGCACTCAGGATGCAAAAATGAATATGCCACACATGGCCAAAAACACAGGCTGGGCTGCTGACATGGGAGAGAGGCCAGCTACTGTCTTCTCATCAGCCCAGAAATAGTCGGGCACAACCTGAGACAAGCCCCACTGGCAGTAAACTTCAGTCCACAACAGAAGCTTCAGCTCTCATCTCCTAGCTCAGTCATGCAGCCTAGACTGTGCTGGAGGATGAGCACTCATCTGTACCCTAGCTCTGCTGGTCTTCCTCCTGCCCTACTTAGCCAAATCCCACTGGAGTGCTCAAATGGAAATTTACTAAGAGAAAAACAGGCAAAACAAAGGAAATACAAATGCTTCTCCAAAAAACATAAGGCTTATCTGACAGAATTCTAAGACAAAGCTAATGCCAGTTCATCAATTTTTCGCCTGCCACACTTGATTAGACACACAGCACACCCACCATTCCTCATCTTACCCTTTCAGAAGAAATCCTAATCCATTGAGATTCCAGGTTAGGCTCAGAGAAGGCCAACCACAACTCCCATCCCCAAATGGGATCCTCTACCAGAAGAAAAGAATAAGTGAATGGCCCCATGTGTTCATGCCTATGCCAAATGTCTGCAGAGCTGAGAGCCTTCCTGTCACAGTCTAGGTGTGGGGGGGTCCTAAGATACACAGCACAATTATCTTTCAACCTTCATCCTGCTGCAGTGTAGAGAGTATTGTGCTAAGGGGTCCATTAAGGAGTTAGAGCAGCAGAATAAAGCAACTCATCAAGAAAAGGTGAGTAGGCCTGGGCTGGCCCCAAGGCAGAGTCCAGGCCCTCCTGGTTCTAGCCACAGGTCTGCTCCAAGGCCTTATTATACTGTCTTCTCTATGCCAGGATTTCAGAAGGCCTCTCTCCTTGCTTACACAAGCCCCTTACATCTAAGGGATTGGGTGTCTGTTCCTTGTTCCTCAAAAGGCTTGACTGGCTCAGGCTCGGTACCTCTGTATGTGTATAGGGAGGGTATAGTAAAAACATAAAGCTGGGAGGATGTATCTGTGGACAGAAAGGGACCAGCTGACTGCTCCTCAGAGCTGGGGTGGCAGGAGAGCAGGGCTCAGGCAGAATTCCAAACTAGACATGGTTGGAAGTGGGGAACCCAGCATCTCTCCCCAGGTGTATCTCCAGTTCCAGTTGCATACCTTTTTAGACGCCAGATAAATTCTGGGGAGGAATAAGTCTGTCCATTCCTTTCAAATCATTCTGCTCCTATCATCTACGGTTCATACCTTACAGCACTCAGGGAAAAGCCAGGTTTCTTCATTACATGAATACCAGCTGTCATTTCTCTGGAATGTGCTATCTGGCTTAGACTGAGCCCATTCTTGAATCTCAGCCTGGAGGCAAGGCCTCAGAGGATCACAGATGTGGCTTGGGCAGAGCCTCAAAGAATCACAGGTAATCACAGACGACTTACCTACTAAGAGCCTGCGAAGTCTTGCTCTGGTGGGAGAAGGGGTAACTAACTCTGCTAGCCTGGAGAGCTGGGCACCTCCAAGCAGCAGCTCCCAGACTGCCACACCAACACTGCCATCTCAGGCAGGGTTACTCTGGAGCCCTATCCCATTTCTCAATCCTGGGCCCCTTAACTCAAAAGGCTTTGTATAAAAGGTCCTCTAATTAAGGTCAGAATGGAAAGGGGCAGAATCCAAGAGGGACTGTGCCCCACAATGTGGGAAAGGCCAAACCCCATCCCATCTCATAACTATGTCCACAGCTTAAGACAGAGTAGGTGAAAGTATGTGTACCTGCCCAGTTCCCCTACAAAGTGTCTAGTGCTGCCAAAAGCCGCCTCAGAAACCCTCAAAATCCAAGCAGAATAAATCTGGAGGTGAGCAATGTCAAAGCCTCTTTCTTAAAAAACAAAGTAACACCAACCTTGAGCAGAAAACCAATACTGAGTTTTATCTGTGGTGCATCCCCAGAGTGTAGAACAGTGTCTGTCCATACTGAAACACAACAAAAAATACTTCACCACAGACTTGCTCAACTTAGGAAACTACAACAATAGAAGATTTTACATTTCTTCTGTACAATGAGTTTTTATGGAGTATATTAACAATGAATACTGCATATCAACATGGAGAGATCAAAGCATACTGTTAAGTGAGAAAAGTGGACCCCAAATAATATGCAGTCTATAATTCCATTTTTGTAAGGAAGAATTAATGTATGTGTACATATAGAGAGATGCAAGAAAAGGGTCATACATCTGGCTATATCTTAGTGAAGTAATTTTATTTTTATGCTTATTTATTTCTCTAATCTTTCTACAAGAAATTCTATAGCAATATAAAAAATTATTTTATAATATGCTTAAAATGTAAAAAAACCAAAGCAGGCCCTTCTCAAATAGACTCCAAAGGGGCTCTGCCAGCCCCAGTGTTTGGACCCCCACAGCGAAGTCCTGCAAAACCTGCCAACACGCCAGCAACAGTGATTCACCCATCAGGCGACTGGCACTGTTTCTAAAAACAGGGCAATTCCAAGACATACAACCAGAGGTCCCACCAAGCCTGCTCTTTGGAAAAGACATTTACAACCTGGCCAAATGGCCATGAAAAGATGTTTCCAGCTGCAAACCAGCAACGTCCTTAGCTTCTCTCCTTACCTCATCAGACAGACCCTCTGCCAAGCTCCCAGCTGCAACCCAAATGCAACAGCTTGAGTTTTAACAATGTATTTAACAGCCTAGAGACAGAACATGAGTTTGCTGAGAACAAACTGGTCTTGCTTGGCACTGAACAAGAAGCTGCCTGCCTTCTGTAAACGGGGAAAATCTAACTGGACATGGCCCCCCACCACCCTCAACTCTAGGACGACAGAGCTGAAAGACCTGTGTGTTCCTCCTAAGAAGATCCAGAGGCTCCAGGAGACCCTGCTACCAAAGCACGTGGATGTCCATTCAGGCCCACAAGCTTCTGTCATGGCACCCTAGGCAAGGATGGAGGGCATCCTACTCTCCTTAGCCTCAGTCATCACCCTGATCTGAGCCACCCCTAATCTCCCCTACAGCCATCCTGGCCCCCATTACACTGGCCTCTCCACATCTCATCTGGCCTTCCTCCCACCTCTGCTCTACAAAGTAGCCAGCGTGGTTTATCGAAGTTCTCCTTTGGCTCTCTACTGCCATGGGGATGAAGTCCAAACTCTTTAGCCCAAAGGGTCCTTTTGACTGTGTGACCTGGCCCGGCTGCCCTCTCCAGCCTCATTTCACCACACCAGGTTTCGTATCTTCGACAACTACTTTACGTGAAAAATATTCTCCTTCACCAAGAACCTAATAAGGCCAAGATTTTATCTCTATCTATCTACATACTTTCTCTATCTGGTACATGAACAGTGGTTGACTTCCACTTCCCCACCTGGATACCATCAACACCACAAAGTCTTGCTTCAGTAACTAGACAATGAAATAGCAGAGAAGGCTGTTAAAACTGACATGCAAAAGTCATGTTGGGTTTTCAGTCACAGTCTTGGCAGAGACCTGGCAGTCTGGATTAGACTAATTCATAAATGGGATAAAATCCATATACCACTATATTTAGGATGCATCTTATGTCCCACCTTGCACCCTCTTGGTCTCACCCATCTCCCAGGTCCCAGGCCATTTACTTTGCCTCAGCCCAGGAGAGGAGACCATGCAGGCCCATGTCAGAATCTCTGGTTCTTCTCACCATCTCCTGACTCTGATGAATTACCAGACTGGCCTCTCCAGTGGCTACTAAAGGGCCCTCATAGTGTAACTGAGTATATCTCTGTGCAGACTAGCCAGCTTGCTAAAACACCACCTCCCATCCTCCTCTATACCTCACTTTTTTTTTTCTTTTATTTTTTTTGAGACAGAGTCTCGCTGTCGCCCAGGCTGGAGTGCAGTGGTGTGATCTTGGCTCACGGCAACCTCCACCTCCCAGGTTCAAGGGATTCTCCTGCCTCAGCCTCCCGGGTAGCTAGGACTACAGGCATCCGCCACCATGCCAGGCTAATTCTTGTATTTTTAGTAGAGACAGGGTTTCACCATATTGGCCAGGCTGGTCTTCAACTCCTGACCTCAGGCAATCCACTCACCTCCGCCTCCCTAAGTGCTGGAATTACAGACATGAGCCACCACACCCCGCCTGCACCTCACTTTTCTTTTCCCTCACCCTGGCAGCCCTGCAATTACACCTTCCAATAAAGCATTAAGCACTTAAGCTCTGCCTCAGGCTGTTTCCTGGGAACCTAGCCTGAGATAACTACTATTTGTTTCCAAAAATCTTTCATTTCTGTCGTCTAATTCTCACCAAAACCTTGTAAGCTAGATAACTATTTCAGATATAAGAGAGATATAAAAGACAAACAACTGAGGTTGAGAGTTTCCTACATACCTGACATCTGACAGCAAATCAATGACAGAACCAAGACTCAAACCCAAAACACACTCTGCTAGATATTGCGGCCATCCAGTCCTATTCAGTAATATATCTGTTACCTTACAGTGCAATAAACTCCCAAACAGGGGAGCCACACTTTGCCCAGGAAGAGCATGCCTACCCAGGTTAAGGACATTATCATGGGTTACACCAAAGATTCATACAGTAGGTCCACGACATCCCTGGCTGGATCTCATCAAAGGGAGGAAGAATGAGACATGAACCCAGAAAACAGCAACATGGTCCCTTAAGTTCAGATGGGCAGTCACTTCTACCCTAGACATCACAGCACTCACAAATAACCAACCAGTCCAGCTCAGGGCAAGGCAGTATAGTCAAATGGATAGGCACACCTGCCCCAGGGTCAAACAGACCAAGAGTTAAACCCCAGTTCTAAGCCACTTCCTGGCTTTGTGACCTTGGACAAATTATAGGATTCCTCAGTTTTCCCATATATATCATATATACATATATAGGTCCTAGACAATACTAGGACCTATATCTCATAGGGCTGTTGTGAAGACTGAATGTGATGACAGATGTTGGCAGGTAGCCCAGCACCAGGCATAATTTATGTCAATCATTAGTACCAAGGGCATCAGAGAAACATCAGTGGACCTAAGGCAGCCAGCTGCCTAGCCCAAATTAGCTGATTCCTGGGTGAGAAAGAAGATCCAGACTAGGGGACGGTGTAGATGCAAACAAGACAGAAATTGGGTGATGTCCACATCCCAGAAGCACCACAAGAGATGAAACATTTAATTCAGGAGAGACTGGAGTCAGGTATAACGTAGTACACCGATCATCAGGGGATAACCCTGGAACTGGTCAAGTACTGGCTCTAAAGCTCATCAAGGAATGTTCTCTAGCAAAAGGCAGGGGATTAGATCAATACTCTAAGATCTCATGCACTTATATGCCTCTGACCTGCTCATTCCAGGCTCCTACAAGTACCCAGGCTTGAGGATCTCCACTACACCCTGGCCCTCACAGTGCCAGGTACAAAACAGGCCACGCTCTAAGCAAGCACTTCCCGAAAGGCCCAAAGCAGATGCTGGCCTGTTACCAGGCTCAGACAGACTCCATCTGAACTAGAGAGCACTCTACCCAAACACTTAATCCTCTGCCCTTCAATGACACCACAGAACAAGACCTCTCTTCTAGGGCTCCAGTAAATCGTCCAGACTTTTCATTCCCTCTGCTCTGAGGAAAAAAAAAAAAAAACTGTCTTTCTATCCCTCATTCCATGTCCCTAGCACAAAGCCTATAGACCACAGGACCTTCCAGCCCTCTTTGCTCTAGGACAGGCTGATATCTTACCCTAGGGAACTTCAAATGTCCAAACTGCTAGATGTGAGCAACTTTTCCGAAGTTTAACTCTCACTCCAGTACTCTGCTGGGCTTGCACGTGCTTACCTCACAGCTTTTCCTGCCAACTTCCATCTGCATAATAGTAAACTCTTGACAGATACCAGGAGCCAGGGACACACCCCCTAGCCCTCTGCACACTATCAGCCAGCGTGGCCACAAATCAGCCAAGGCCTTGCCTCTAGCCTCAGACCCTCCCAAGGATGTGGGAGGGCAGAGTGAAAAAGGGAGGCCTTCTTAGGAAATGAGGAGACCCTAGATTCCCTCACCTGACTCATTCCTCAGAGCTGCACCCACACAGTCTCTTCCTTTGATTAGCACAGCCAGGCTCCTCCCCTGGCACAGGGCCAGCTGCCAGTATGAAGCAGCAATCTCAGAGAATGAGCTACCCATAGGCAAGAATAGTGCCTCAGCCACCTCCTCTCTCTCCTCCCTCATTCCAGCCCCAGGCACACTCTAGTCAGAAGCCAAACAGGCAGAAGGCACTCAAGGGATGAACTGAGATCGGCTAGGGCTAGTGTAAATCAGTCACTAAGTAAGCACTGTCTAGAGTACCCCAATACAAAGCTTTCTACAGGATACAAGGGCCTATCACATGCCACAGACAATGCCTCAGCTTAATTATCACTGAGTCTGCCTACTGAGCTCTTAGAGAACTAGGGTGATCCAGTATGACAGCATCTTTGGGATGAGGCCCCCAGCCAACTTACTCCATCCTTGCTACGTGGCTTCACTGGCTGGGCCACACAGTGGACACTCTTGGCGGTGTAAGAGCAAGGAGGCCTTTAAAAAAAGGAATTCAAAGACCAAATATTCTGAGTGGGGAAAAGCAGACAGACTGGGCCCTGAGGCCCTGAACCACAGTGAGAGGCTGCACCTTGGACACTTCAGGGGGAGTTTAAGCACAAGCCAAAGGAAATCCTGGTTCCTTTAACAGAGACTAAATTATGGAACCTGTCATGTCAGAGGAGATATAGGCTGAGAACAAGCAGCAGATCCCGAAAACATCCTATAAATTCTTAGGTGAACAATGGATCTCTGCAAAGTCTGGGACATTTAATAATGCCCCAAGCTACACAGTAATGTCCTCCAACCCTTGCTCTTAGGACTCTTAGGACCAGGAGGGCTGGGGCTGTGAGGCCCCAGGTGGACTGTATCAAGAAGCACAAATCTCAGGTGTCACTCTACAGTAAAAGACAACAATCTCAGTGTTGGGAGGGATTCCATTGCTCTCCTACACCATCTTAAAGGGTCAAATAGAATACAAAGGCCAGGGACCCACCTGGGCTGCCCAGCAATACCTGAGGCAGGAAATGCCCTGATCCAGGATCATGATGCAAGGGTCAACTGGGCATCTTACGCATGCAGGGCACAGTACCAGGCACCACTGTCTTCTCACTCCAGGGTCTTGTGGACAGCATCCTTGGACAGCTATCCCCTACGGTGTCCCTTCCCCATCACCTTGCTTCCACTACAATGCCATAAGGCATGACATTGGCCAAGGTCTCTGCTCCCACTCACATAGGCTGTTCCTCTGTCCACGCTGCCTTTTTGCCAGCCTTCTTCTGAGCTCATGGGTCACCTCCTCCAGGAAGTCGTCTGGCCGGAGGCATCCAGTCCTCTACCAAATACCCACACCCCGTATTCCCTTCTAGCCCAGCGCTCACCACACTGCTCTGGGCCCGGACCTTCCCGCTCGCTCTTCCAGCCCGCCTGTCCCACAGTTAGCAACGGCTTGCGGTTTCTGGCACACAGAAGGGTCCCGTTTGTTGAACTAGTTAACGAATTTTCACGGATCTCTGCGGCTGCTAAGGAAAAACAACGCAGGTTCCACAGGGATGTCTGGGTGAGAAAAGACCTTCTGATCCAATGCCCATCTAATGGGCTTCAAGCTGGACCCTGCCCGGACAAGACCTCGGACTCTCAGCCCCTGGGAAGGAGCAGAGCGGGCCTCGCCAACAAGAACCGGCCCCTCAGGGCCAGGCGGACGCTGCGCCCCCGCTCCCAACAGCAGGCAGCCGGGGGTCAGGCCGCCGCTTCCCGGGAGCCCGACAAGGAAGGACCGCCAAGTTCCCAGCCCCGCCCGACAGCCGAGCGGACGACACGAAGGGCGCCGCTGACCTCACCACCCTGAGCTCGGGAAGGCGTGCGGGCAGCAGGACACGAACCCAGACGGCTGCAGAAACAGGGCGGAGGGCGCGGGGCTGCGGCCCGGATTGCGCTGCGGGCGGCTAGCGGCGCGACCCCCGGCCCCGGTCCCTAACTTTCAGCCCCGCGCGGGCAGAACGCACCGTCCAGCGACCCCTGCCCACGCCCCAGCCCCGGGGCTGATCTAGCGGCTGAGCCGGCGGGGCGCTCACCTGAACACTCGCAGCTCCCGGCGTTTCCAGAACCTCCCGCGGCGTCGCCCAGTCCATTAGGCACCTCCTCCCTCGGCAGCTCCGCCTCCCGCCGCGGCCGGGGCTCCGCCCACTTGAGCAGCAGCCACGTCCCTACCTCACGCTCCTCACGCCCGCCTGCGTCCTGGCTCCGAACTCTGAGGGCTCTATCGGGGGTCGCTGTCCTCTGCGACCCTTGGGAACGCCCAGGCTACCCGACTGCGTAGGAGCGGGAGCCGAAGCGGGAGCGGGAACCAGCGCGGGAGCCGGAGCCGGAGCTGGCCGCCTGCACCCTTCATGCCGCCTGCCGCCCACTGCACGTAGTCCGCGCCCGCCTGGCTTTGGCGCGCCCCCACCTGCGGGCTTTGGCCAGCCCTCCTTCCCAGCCCCTGGGCGCCTGGTAAGGTCGCCACGACCCGATCCGCGCGCGGGGGCTGTGAGAAGAGCGTCCCCTGGAGGCTGACGGATTTACCTGCATCCGCTCATGCCCATTGCTTGGGGGGGCCCTGCTGGGAACACGGGCCTTTCTTCCCAGCATCACCACCAGGAGGCTGTTACAGGAGGCTGGGGTCACCCCGGCTAGGAACTGGGTATTAGGGGAGGAGGCAGACCAGTGTAGAAGACTCTCAGGAAGACTAGGGACCTGGGGCCCACACCCTGGAGACCAAGACATGGGTGGCCCATCCTCAGGACTGAGCTCCCAGAAGGGTTCAGAGACCCGGGGTCCGGTTCAGGCAGTCCTGGTAGACTGTGCAGGGGTGATGGATTGATAAGGGGGCCCATCAAAGGCTGGGTAGGGATGGGGGGGCGGTGACAACCTGGGGCACACTGGGTTGCCCAAACCTTTTTTTATGCCATGGGTCGGAAAGAGTGGACACCTGGTTTAGCCAGTCCAATCTGGAAGGGAATAAGAACAGAGATGCAGCAAACCTCAGCCTGAGCGGGAGGAGGCCCTGGCGGCCAGGCAGGTTCCCACGCCTGCTCTGTGAACCTTCCTCTCATGAATGAGGGGAAACAAGGTCTGAGAATCTCATCAGGGAGCAAGCCCAGAGCGGGAGATGCCCAGCCTCCGCCCGGGCCCAGTGTGGATATTCCCTATGGCACAAGGGCCAGGCAGGCGGCCCAGACCTGGGGAAAGGAGCACACACACGGAAATACACATAAAACACAGATGAGCCTCCGTTCCGGCCTGTGTCAGCGGCTGGCCCGAGCCGGGCTAAAACCACACAGAAACCCTCCTGCATCTGCTACATCCACAGAAGCTTCCTTCCATCTCCCCCTTCTCAGGAGCTTGCCTCATGAGTCATCCCTTTTCTCTCCTGAAGGCTCAACCACCTGCTCTCAACTGGCTCTTTCCCATTGGCCTGTAAATATGTTCAAGCCTCTACTATGGGAACAAAACCCTCATTCGACCCCGCTGAGTGTCTCTGTCCTCAACCACAGCAAAATTCTTTGGAAGAGCTGTCTCCTCATCCTCACGTCCCTCCCACTCTTCAGGCCCTGCAGTCAGCCTTCTAGTCCCCTAGCAGCACCAAACCAGGTCTCAATAAACTATAGCCTCTAATCTCTAAATCCAATGGCTGTTCTTCAGACCTCATCTGCCAGATCCCTGAGCAGTGTTTGACACTCAGTCATGACCACTGCCCCTCTGGAACACTCATTTCCCTTGGTTTCCCCTCATTCTCTCTGGCCACCTCTGCTCGAGCTTCTTCAGCATCCTCCTCTCCCCATTAGTAAAGGTTGGGGACTCCTCAAGGCTTAGGTCTAGGCTTTCCACTTCCCTCTTCTCTTTATTGTTTTCCTATACACACAGGTGACACAAATTTATCTCTTTATCCTTATCCTTACCGCTGAACTCCAGATTCATATAACTCACTGTTCAGTCTACATCCCCACTTGAGTGTCCAAAGGCACCTCAATGACAACATGTCCAACCCAGAGTTCTTGTTCTTCCCCACATCTCCCCACTCCACACATCCTGTCTTCCCTGCTCTACTGAAGGAGATACTTCCCATGAGTTACCTAACCAGAAGCCTGGGAGTCATACTTGGCAGCTCCCTCTCCCTTGCCCCCAGACCCTACTCATCTATATCCCAAGTCGTTCAATTTTACCCCTAAATCTCCTCTAATCCACCCATTTCTCTCCATCCTTTTTCACATGAGTGACAGCAACGCTTTCCTGACTGGCTGCCCCTCCACTTTTGTTCCCTCTCATCTCTCCACCACAACCATGATGATCTCAAAATGCAGATTTGAGCCCATTACTTGAAGCTAGGAAATTGCACTGCTCTTGAAACATCGCAAAGTGGTTTATAAGGCTCCACATGGTTTTGCCTCTGCTCACTTCTGTAGCCACATCGAACTTCCTCCAGTTCCTCTAACTGGCCGTTCCTCCTCCCCACCACAGACCTTTATATATGCTGTTCTTTCTGTCTAGAAAAAAAATTTCTCCCTCCCTGATTAAAACCTTCAGATCCCCTCAGAGGCAGAGATTTTCCTCACTTCCCTGAGTAGGTCAAAACCTCTTATAACAGACCAGACACGGTGGCTCATGACTGTAATCCTAGCACTTCGAGGTGGACAGATCACCTGAGGTCAGGAGTTGCCCGACATGGTGAAACCCCCTCTCTACAACAATACAAAAATTAGCCGGGCATGATGGCGGGTGTCTGTAATCCCAGCTACTTGGGAGGCTGAGGTGGGAGAATCGCTTGAACCAGGGAGGCAGAGGTTGCTGTGAGCCAAGATTGCCCCATTGCACTCCAGCCTGGGAGACAACAGTGAGACTCTGTTTCAAAAAAAATCAACAAAAAACCTCCCATAACAGCTTCTCATGTCCCTATGTGCTTCATAACACTTGCCACAGTTGATAAAATTGAATGATCGCTTGGGTAATGTCTTCCCCCACTGACCTGGGAGCTCTAGGAGTACATAAACTACGCCTGCCTTTGTCCATCACCATGTTCTCAGCACCCACCACAGAACTGGGCTCAATAAATATTTGCTAACTACTTGAATGGACAGATATTTCCTCAATACCTTGCTCCACACTTTAGGATTTAGTCTCCAAAGGCATGAGTAAGACCTCCACAGGGTCTTGGAGTCTTGGCAGCTCAGGACCACAGCATTGGTTAGATATCTTCCTAAAACTCTGAGGGCTTGAGAAGGGGTAGACCTTCTGAGGATCCTGTCTCTTTGGTCTTCCTGCCTTGCAGGAAGTGGCCATTCATTTGTTTTTATATTCCTTTTCCTCTACCTGCCTCCACCCAGAAGATACTTCTGCCTTTGTGGCCTCACTTCCTCCATCCAGCCCTTAGCATAAGGTCCTCAGACTCCATGTGGGCTCCTGATCTATTCATTTCCTGGGGCTGCCACAACAAATTACCACAAACTGGGTGGCTTAAGTCAACAGAAATTTATTCTCTCACAGTTCTGGAGGCCAAAAGTCCAAAATCAAAATGTTACCAGGGCATGCTCCCTCTGAAGGCTCTAGGGGCCAACCTTTCCTTGCCTCTTCCTGCTTCTTGTGACTCAGGAGTTCCTTGGCTTGTGGCAACATCACATGAATCTCTGCCTCTGTCTTCACCTGCCCTCTGCCTCAGTGTCTGCATCTTCTCTCCTTCTGCTTCTTATAAAAATACCTGTCATTGGCTGTAGGGTCTACCCAGGTAATCCAGGATTGCCTGGGAGGTCTAACCAGGTAATCCAGGAAGGCTTGGCACTGAAGCCTCCCTGAATGCTGATGACTCTTGCAGGCCCTGGAATCACCGCAGCAGCTACCCTCATAACCTGTAACTTAATGATATCTGTAAGGTCCCTTTTTCCAAATAAGGTCACATTCACAAGATCCAGGTAGTAGGACATGAATGCAATTTGGTGGTGGGGGATGGGGAGGCACCATTTAATCCATTACACTTGACATTGGCCTATGCCCTCAAAGGCTTCTGGACCCATGTAAATCTATCACTCAGTTTTGAATTTCCAGCCTGGGTCCACTCCAAACCCACATCATCACAGCCTTTTCTTTGTGGCCACTTGATAAGTTAACTCATTATCTCATGTAGGAGCCCCCAGTTTCCCCAACTTTTTTCTGTCTCCTGACAAATACCAAATGCCTTGACCACTCCATGACCCAGATGGCTGAAGGTTTTTTCTTGCAGGCTTGAGCCCCAGCTGGGGCCTTAAACATTCCCAGGCACTGATAAAGGTGTTTAGATTGTTGCCCAAAACATTGAAATAAACTAGCCCTGACCCTGAGCCAAATTCCTTAAAACCTCATATAAATTCCTTACCCAGACCCCTTGCAGCAGACATACCTAGATAGAACATCCCTGTCTCACTGACTGCCTGGAGGATGTACTGCTGCCCCCTCAGAAATGGAGAGATTTCCCTAATAAATGCCTTGGACTGACCACCCTGGCATTTAGTGCCACTTTCTTTGGAATTCCAACCATGTCAGGATGATTTGGAGTAGTCCCGTGTGGGGAATCCCCTGCCACTGCTTTCGGGGCATCTCCAGCTGCAGGTTCAGTCGGGATAAAACATCTCCCCCCATACCATACCCCACACCACCTGAACTGCTTCTGCTCCAGCATTTCCTAGATCTCAGCAAATGTCAACATCTCCCAGTCACTTCCCTTTTCTTTCCCACTGCAAGCCCCCCTGGAGATCTTACCCAGTGGACGTCTCTCAGTTCACTTACTTCTCCTCAACCCTGCTGTTGCAGACCAAATTCAGGACACCACCATCTCTCTCACCTGGACAATCCATCCTAGCCCACTCTTCTACTCGGCTCTCTCTATCCTTACTCCATTCCACAGGCAGAATGACATTGTAACCATGTGATTCCCATCATATTATTTCCATTTAGAACGTCTCAAAGGTATTCCATGGACCCAAGGATAGACACAAATCTCACCAAGGCTGCCAATCCCCTTTATCCAGCCCTGATGGTCTCTCTTCTTATGTGCAGCCTCAAACTTGACGCTGCAGCCACTCCAGGCCCTTTTCAGTTCCCTGGCCTTTGAATGGGTTATTCCTCCTGCCTAGAACACTCTCTTCCCAAAAGATTGTTTCAAAAGCCTTTCTGGGCCTAGCCTGAGCCAGATCCTGCCATAGGCTCCAGAGCTCCTCATGGACAAGTTTCATACATGCTACCTGACCTCATTCAAAGTCTACTTCATTTACCATTTGGCCCTCCTGGGGACTGCCTCTATCTTATTCATCACTGTGTCTCCAGCTTTAGCATAGGGTCTGGCACCCAGAGCCTAGACAGGAAGTGGTGAACAAAAATACATGAATGAATGAGTGGACATTCCCACTATTGTGGTGTCTAGCAGACCTCACTGAGCACACCCAGTGTGTGTCACTTAATGAATCCACAACCATCTTGAACAGCCACACATCACAGCATGTTATAGAGATTCACATCCCTTCTCCCCAAATCCATTGTATGAACAAAGCCATACATCCCTTCTGGAACAGCTCTGTGGTGTTCATTTATGCATTCACTCAACAAACATTTGTTGATCACCAGTTGAGGTCGAGGCTGGGGGATTCAGGGACCATGCATGTCAAAGGGGCTCTGTCTAGTGTAATAAATTAGTAGGTAAGTAGAGGCTCACCCAGCAACTTTGTTTAGGGAGGGAAAAGCCAAAGCCTCTCCAGCTGGGAAAGGCTACTAGCAGGAGGTAGTGCCTATCTAGACCCAGTCTTAGAGACCCTCCCCTGGCTCAAGATCAGGCATGGCCTATGACCTTTGATGCCAGTGTGGCCAGGGCATTGCCAAATGAGGCTCTACCTCCATGCCATCCCTAGGCAATATCCCTGGCCAATGGCTTCTTGAAGCAGCCTGGACTTGTTTGCCTGCCATCCCCACCCCAGTGGAAGAACCTGGTGTTTCCCCAGAAGGGATTGTAAAAACATCTGTGCAGGGTGGACAGGAAATTAGATGAATAGGAGAGTGGGTGGAGCATACCCCTTAACTCTAAACATCAGCCTCCTCAGCCTGCCCTGTCCTGCCCCAGCCTCCTTCCACTCACCTGTAATCCCTGTTTTGGGGAAGGGGAGTGGGGCAACATCCATTGATTGGCATTGAAGCCTCCCTGAATGCTGATGACTCTTACAGACCCTGGAACCACTGCAGCATCTGGAGGTCTGGTCAGGGTTTATGACTATCTGGCCTTCCACAAGGCCCTCAGGATCAACCAGTGCCTCACAGAAGGCATTGTATATGTAGATACACATCTGTATTCTTCGGCACATTCAGCATGCAGCTGTCCACTGGAGCCTGGAAACAATCCTTAACCCACTCTAGGTTTCTCCCCTTAGAGACTGAGGAAAGACCAGGTGTGTCTTAGTTGGCTGGCACTTTGACTCAAGGCCAAACACAGACAGCAAGAGGTGCGGCTTGAGTGGGGCTACCTAGTGGTGGCCCTACTGCTTCTGAAATAGAGCTTATCCAGTAATCTGGCCTTATAGCCTGGTGGGGAACCCTGGAAAGGGGAAAGAGAATCTGACAGAATCCCCAGAAGCCTGTGAGAACAGGCTGGGCAAGATCAAGCAGGTCCCTAGAGAGTGCCCTCCTAATCCCTTAGCCTATTTGGTGGGTGCAAAAACCAAAGCAGGCTACAACTCTCCTACCAGTTGCCTCCCCTATGGGTCCCTGCAACCCAAGACAAGCAGAGCCAGCCCCAGGCTGAGCCGTCGTTACAGACACCAAGACCTTCTGGAACTGCAATCACTCAGCAGGTCCAGGGCAGGCTCCCCATGGTATAAAGAGTGAGCTTACACTATAGCATTCCTCCTCACTACACCTCCATCCTGGGGAAGAGGCTCTGGACTAGTGCAAATGCCCAGAGTGCAGGAGTTAGCTAGGTATGGTGCTTGAAATCTGATATTTTGATGCATATACTGTAAAGTATACTTTTAAAAATTATTACAGTCCAGCAGCCGCCCATCCTTCCTCCCTCAACCCTGAGCCTATATTGGGGCTGGGTGGGGATTTGGGATAGGTGAAGATGAAGTGAGGGTTGAGGATAGCTGTTGGGCATCTGATGTAGCTATTACCTAAAAGGCTGAAAGTTCAGTGTTTTAGTATTTTGTTTAGGCCTTGTTAAAATGTCAGGAAGCCAGTAGAGTTAAGTTGCATAAAGAGCTTACTAAAGCTAATAAAGACTAAGTGAGGTCGTAGGGGTGAAGCCTTACTTGAATAGGTCTGTTTTCCTTATAATAAGAGGAAGAGACATGAGAGTTGTATCTCTCCACATTTGCCCAAATACGAGCCCATGTGAGGACACAGCAAGAAGATGGCCATCTACCAGCCAGGAAGAGAGGCCTCACCAGGAACCAGCCCTGATAACACCTTAATCTTGGACTTCCAGCCTCCAGAACTATGAGAAAATGAATTTCTGTTGTTTAAGACACCCAGGCTGTGGTATTTTGTTATGGCAGCCTTAGCACACTGATACATCTCCCCAATTTATTGTCACAAGCCTCAAAGGCCAAACACACAGGTCACCCTGGAAAGCCCTGTTTGATTTGGGGAACAACTAGTGGTGTACAGACAGTGGTGTGCAGACAGTAGGGGAGTAATAAGAGGTAAGGCTGCAGAGATCCCAGGGACAGATCATCTGAGTCCTCATGGGCCACAAAAAAAGGATTTGGATGTGAGGCTGAAGACAAGGAGCAGACACCTCAGAGCGAAGGCAGGGGAGAAGCGGGATCAGATTTGGGATTTAGGAAGAACACCTTTTCTACTGTTGGTGAGGGGGAGAAGGAGGAGCAGAGCTTGGCTGAGGCAGGGTCTGGCGCTGTCTAGGTGACAGCTGATAGTGACCGGAACGAGGAACTGGCAATGAATAGAGAGAGAAGTAGATAGAGTTAAGAATTGATGAATTAAAGTAGGAAGTGCTATGTTCCTTCGCTCATTCATTTATTCAAGAACTATTTGTTGAACACTCTGCCCCCCATTCTGAGCTCCCTTTTAGGGACGAGGTCCTACTTGTCATCCAGGCCCCCTCAGCCCTGTTACCCTAGAGCAGCCCTTGCTAAAGGAAATTAGTGGCAACCCACAGACAGTACAAGAACGGAGAGTGAAAATTGGCTGCCTTCAGAGAACACGCCAGCACTCTTCTGGGTTTCAGGCTGACATGGAATCTTAATCACAGTGTCTGGCTTCCTCAAATTCAAGACTCCTTTCATTGCAAGGTAACCACCCATTTAATGACTGTTTTAGCACAAACTCTCCTGGTGCCACCCTTCCTCTTCCTTTTTTTTTTTTTAATTTAATTGACCCAGGGTCTCACTCTGGCCCAGGCTGAAGTGCAGTGCACAAACACAGGCTGGAGTTCAGAGGCTCACTGCAGCCTCAACCTCACGGGCTCTAGCGATCTTTCTACCTCAGCCTCTCTGGTTGGGATCACAGGTGCATGCTACCACATATGGCTAATTTTTTTTTTTTTGGAGAGACACGGTCTCCCCATGTTGCTCAGGCTGCCTCTCTCTAGTTTTAAATGAATGTACTTCACCTTCCTATAATTAAACATGTTAGTAAGGCACCTTATATCCTTTCAGGAGTGAGACTGGTGTCCGTGAATCTATCCAAGAGTGATCCTAGCCCAATCAAACATTGCTCAAATGGTGCACTGCACAATGAAGCCTGGAGCTCCATTTACATCGCAGACATTATATAGATGTACATGGTCATTACAACAAATTTTCAGTAGATGGAAATAAAGTGGCTGGGCTCACATCTGTAATTCCAGCACTTTGGGAGGCCAAGGTGGGCAGATCACGAGGTCAGGAGTTCAAGACCAGCCTGAACAACATGGTGAAACCCCGTCTCTACTAAAAAAAAAACACCAAAAACTAGCTGGGCATGGTGGCACACGCCTGTAATCCTAGCTACTCAGGAGACTAGGGGCAAGAGAATCGCTTGAATCCAGGAGGCGGAAGCTGCAGTAAGCCAAGATCGCACCACTGCACTCCAGCCTGGGCGACAGAGCAAGACTCTGTCAAGAAAGGAAGAAAGGAAGGAAGGAGGGAAGAAAGGAAGGAAGGAGGGAGGGAGGGAGGGAAGGAAGGAAGGAAGGAGGAAGGAGGGAGAGAAAGGAAAGGAAAGAAAGGAAAGGAAGAGAAGAAAATAAAGTGAGTTGAAAAGGGAGTATCTTTTGCTAATTAAAAAAAAAAAATCACCACATGAGCTATCATTGGCTAGCCCTAATCCCAATCTACCACCACATAATCACAAAAGCCTGAGTCACTGGTGTGGCTGAGGCTTGCTCACCCCTGCCCCAAGGACCCTAAACCCTCTTGTGGCCTCTTTCCTGCCCTCATCTGCCCTGCTAGTATCAGCTCCAGTTGCATCTCTGATCTCCCCTTCCCTTCAGTAGACACCACCATTTGAACTTGCTAGTCAGCCCTGTCTTGTGCCCCTGCAGGACACTGCCCTGGGGCTCTTACCCACCACAAGGAGGGCAGGGCACTCATTCCTCCAAAGGCCCTGACTACCTCATACCACATCAAACCTATTCCATACACCCACATCCCACATAAACATATTTTGAATTTAACCATGCAAGAACATGGCTGAGCTTCAGTTGACTATGACTATGACATACTGTTAACATTTGCTATATTTAGTATTTATATTTTTTAATGTTTTCTATATTTTTTCATGTTTCAAACATTTGCATAAACCTGTGAGAAGTTTGATAATCCCTGACCCTCTAGTGCATGAAAAACAGAACAACTTGGCCATAGCCTCCAGTAAGAGGGTATACACACACACACACACACACACACATATGCTCACTCACAGAGGGATTCACATGAATACACAAGTATGTGGAGCTGGCCTATCACATGAGAAGGAAGAGGTTCTGTCCTTTGTCCTCTGGCTCTGACCTTAACCTTGACTCTGAACCAGAACCTGATATTGACTTTGAAGCAGACTCTGGCCTTTTACCACACCCTGAACCAGCTAAGTTGCAGGCTTAGAATCAGGAAGATGTCTGCCTCTATCATCTGTAGAAATCAGAGCCCAGGGGAGAAAGGATGGCTTGGATAGTACAGCTTCCTGGCTGAAGAATGAATGGTCAAGGTGGTGAAGGTGGAAAGACAGCTTTCTCAAACTGGCTGGGCCATTAGACGCTGTCATTGGTGGCTGCAGTTTTGGGGGCAAGTACTACTGCCTTCTCATCCCAGTGGTCACCCAACAGCTATAAGCCAGGCTGACACCCTGCCCTCTTCAAGATCTGGGATTTAATCTGCACTCTTTCCCAGGGCACCAACAGCTATTTTTGTCCCAGGGCAAAGGTGTATGAGGCCTTCCCCGAGAATCCTTTGAGGAAGCTACTTCCCTCTTGTCCAGAGCTGTAGCTGCCAAAATGAGGTTGGCCACCAGAGGGTGCATGGAGCCCACAGGGGACTCTCAAAGGAGCAGCCCCAGTCTTGCTCAAAAAACCCCTCCAGGCCCGAGTTGGTGCTCTACTTGGTGCCCCACCCCTCCAACCCGCCAAGGTTTAGCTGAGACCTGTGCCTAGGGCTGCATAAGCATGAGCATCTGGGAAGAGAGAGATGTTTTCCAGGCCCTGGGGAAGTGACTCCAGTGCTGTAACCTCCACTGGTTGGGGAGGCAGGGAGGATATTGGGAAGACCTGAAATCCTTTCCCCAGCCCATAGTGATCAGGGCCCTTCATGGTAAGCTAAGTTGACTTGCAGCCTTGGGAAGCGTCAGGCTGTGGAAGCCTCAGGCCATAGGAGCCAGTAACCCTCACAAAACGCTAAGGACTAGTAATACAGTCAAGTTAGGAAAGGAGATGGGGAGGCCTTGAGAGAACTCTGGACATATTCAGAATATCCTGGCTCTGTTGAGAGGAGCTCCTGGAGGAGAAGAGCTAGAGGAGCAGGATAGGCAGTCCTCATCTGGGTTTCTATAAGGCTCTGGGATGCTTCTGTGATTGGACAACTAATTTGTGGAGCACTTTCCCTGTACCAAGTGTTACCTAACACTTGACATATGTCATCTGCTCACCCCTCCAGATCTCTCCTGTCTCCTCTTCCCCCTGCTCTGTGCCCTGGCTGCTAACCTGTATGATTAGCATCAACAGGCTCTCCTGCTCTGCAACTTCTGGTTGGGTTCAACCAATAGGAAATAACAGGAAAAGATCAGTAGGGAAGAGGAGATGGACTTTGAGGAAGCTGTCTGCAGCCTAGACATGAAGGCCTGGCTCTATGACCTGTCAATCCTCAGGACTGCCTTTGAAGCAGAAGACCAGCTGCCTTGCCCATGCTGAAGGGCGACAGGCAAGGTTTCCATACTCAGTCACTCAGCCTAGGGCCTCAGGAACCTTCTACATCCTCACTTACTCACATTCAGTCAGTCAACAAACATCCACTGACACCTCCCTTGTGTCCAGTTGTGGGTACCTAGGGACACAGAGATGAGTCAGACAAACACCCTGCCTGCATGGAGCTCATGTGGTTTTTTGTTTGTTTGTTTTGTTTTATAAGGGGAGAGGAGGGACAGATGAAGAAATTGGCAGTGAATTGCAGAGGCTGAGGGAGACTACAGAAAGGGAGGCTCACTTTCTGAGTGGTCAGGTAGGAGAATGAGGTGTAGGTCTCCCCGCATAGTCAGCCAGGGGAAGTGTTGGGAGTCTGGGAGAATGATATTCCAGCAGAGGAGATAGAATGAGCAAAGCCTGGGGGAGAGGATGGCTTATTCCTATGGAGACCTGTGGTGGCCAGGCAGGGCCTCATTCCCCTCTGGTCCTTGCTGTGTTTAGGAAGTAGAGGGAAGTGCCTAGTGAGAGAGTATACCCCTTACCACCACTGGGACTGGGCAGGGGGTATCAGCAGTAAACAGCATTTCTCCCCAGTGGTGACCAGTGCAGATGCTACTTCCAGCAGAGCAGAGGCCTCCCAGAGCCATGGATAGCAGAAGTAGCTATGGGTGGCAGGGCAGAGCTGTCAGTCTGGCTCAGAGGCAGGGGATTGTTGCAGAACACACTGAGGTGACCCCAGAAAATGCTCTGAGATCAGTGGAGTGAAGGGGGCGATAATAACATGGGTGAAAAAATAAATCACCTCGTTTTGTGGATTTAATTGCATACCCTCAAAATTCATATGTTGAAGCCCTTACCATCAATGTGACTGCATTTGGAGATAAGACCTATAAAGAGGTTAATAAAGCTAATAAAGACTAAGCGAGGTCATAGGGGTGAAGCCTTATTTGAACAGGACTGGTGTCCTTATAAGAAGAAGAAGAGGCTGGGTGTGGTGGCTCACACCTGTAATCCTAGCACTTTGGGGGGCTGAGGCAGGCGGATTGCAAGATCAGGAGATTGAGACCATCCTGGCCAACATGGTGAAACCCCATCTCTACTAAATACAATAAATAAACCCCATCTCTACTAAAATACAAAAAAATTAGCCAGGCATGGTGGCATGCACCTGTAGTCCCAGCTACTCAGGAGGCTGAGGCAGGAGAATAGCTTGAACCCGGGCAGCAGAGGCTGCCGTGAGCTGAGACCATGCCACTGCACTACAGCGACAGAGCAAGACTCCATCTCAAAAAAAAAGAAGAAGAAGGAGAAGAGGAAGAAGAAGAGGAAGAGGAAGAAGAAGAAGAAGAAGAAGAAGAAGAAGAAGAAGAAGAAGAAGAAGAAGAAGAAGAAGAAGAAAAAAAAAAAAAAGAAAAAGAGAGTTGTGTCTCTCCACATTTGCACAAAGATGAGGCCATGTGGAGACACAGCAAGAAGGTGGCCATCTACAGCCAGGAAGACAGGCCTCACCAGGAACCAGCACTGATGACACCTTAATCT
>CAUYLG010008749.1:0-13041 GCA_963573385.1 Cacajao melanocephalus
TTATGGCTGCATAGTATTCTATGGTGTATATGTGCCACATTTTCCCTGTCCAGTCTATCAGCATTTGCGTTGGTTCCAGGTCTTTGCTATTATAAACAGTGCCGCAATGAACATACATGAACATGTGTCTTTATAATAGAACGATTTATAATCCTTTGGGTGTATACCGAGTAATGGGATTGTTGGGTCAAATGGAATTTAGGTCCTTGATGAATTGTCACACTATCTTCCACAATGGTTGAACTAATTTACACTCCCACCAACAGTGTAAAAGTGATCCTATTTCTCCACATCCTCTCCAGCATCTATTGTCTCCAGATTTTTTAATGATCGCCATTCTAACTGGTGTGAGATGGTATCTCAATGTGGTTTTGATTTGCATTTCTCTAATGACCAGTGATGATGAGCTTTTTTTCCGTATGTTTATTGGCCTCATAAATGTGTTCTTTTGAAAAGTGTCTGTTCATGTCCTTCACCCACTTTTGAATGGGTTTGTTTTTTACTTGTAAATCTGTTTTAGTTCTTTGTAGATTCTGGATGTTAGCCCTTTGTCAGATGGGTAGATTGCAAAGATTTTCTCCCATTCTGTTGACTGCCGGTTCACTCTAATGATTGTTTCCTTTGCAGTACAGAAGCTCTGGAGTTTAATTAGATCCCATTTGTCTATTTTGGCTTTTGTTGCCAATGCTTTTGGTGTTTTAGTCATGAAGTCCTTGCCTAAGCCTATGTCCTAAATGGTTTTGCCTAGGTTTTCTTCTAGGGTTTTTATGGTGTTAGGCCTTATGTGTAAGTCTTTAATCCATCTGGAGTTAATTTTAGTGTAAGGTGTCAGAAAGGGGTCCAGTTTCTGCTTTCTGCACATGGCTAGCCAGTTTTCCCAACACCATTTATTAAACAGGGAATCCTTTCCCCATTGCTTGTTTTTGTGAAGTTTGTCAAAGATCAGATGGTTGTAGATGTGTGGTGTTGCCTTCGAGGCCTCTGTTCTGTTCCATTGGTCTATATCTCTGTTTTGGTACCAGTACCATGCTGTTTTGATTACTGTAGACTTGTAGTATAGTTTGTAGTCAGGTAGCATGATGCCTCTAGCTTTGTTCTTTTTGCTTAGAATTGTTTTGGCTATGTGGGCTCTCTTTTGGTTCCATATGAAGTTTAAGGTGGTTTTTTCCAGTTCTGTGAAGATGGTCATGGGTAGCTTGATGGGGATAGCTTGATTTAAAGAATCTGTAAATTACTTTGGGCAGTGTGGCCATTTTCACGATATTGATTCTTCCTAACCATGAGCATGGAATGTTTTTCCATCTGTTCGTGTCCTCTTTTATTTCCTTGAGCAGTGGTTTGTAGTTCTCCTTGAAGATGTCCTTTACATCCTTTGTTAGTTGTATTCCCAGATATTTTATTCTCTTTGTAGCAATTGTGAATGGCAGTTCATTCTTGATTTGGCTGTCTTTAAGTCTGTTATTGGTGTATAGGAATGCTTGTGATTTCTGCACATTGATTTTGTATCCCGAGACTTTGCTGATGTTGCTTATCAGTTTCAGGAGATTTTGGGCTGAGACGATGGGGTCTTCTAAATATACAATCATGTTGTCTGCAAATAGAAACAATTTGACTTCCTCCTTTCTTATTTGAATACCCTTTATTTCTTTTTCTTGCCTTATTGCTCTGGCTAGAACTTCCAATACTATATTGAATAGGAGTGGTGAAAGAAGGCATCCTTGTCTAGTGCCAGACTTCAAAGGGAATGCTTCCAGTTTTTGCCCATTCAGTATGATATTGGCTGTGGATTTGTCATAAATAGCTTTTATTTTTTTGAGATACATTCTGTTGATACCTAGTTTATTGAGAGGTTTTAGCATTAAGGGCTGTTGAATTTTCTCCGCATTTATTGAGATAATCATGTGGTTTTTGTCTTTGGTTCTGTTTATGTGGTGGATTACGTTTATAGACTTGCATATGTTGAACCAGCCTTGCATCCCCAGATGAAGCCTATTTGTTTGTGATGGATAATCTTTTTGATGTGCTGTTGCAATCAGTTTGCTGGTATTTTATTGATGATCTTTGCATCTGTGTTCATCATGGATATTGGCCTGAAGTTTTCTTTTTTTGTTGAGTCTCTGCCGGGTTTTTGTATCAGGATGATGTTGGTCTCATAAAATGATTTGGGAAGGATTCCCATTTTTTGGATTGTTTGGAATAGTTTCAGAAGGAGTGGTACCAGCTCCTCTTTGCATGTCTGGTAGAATTCGGCTGTGAACCCATCTGGACCAGGGCTTTTTTTGGTTGGTAGGCTATTAATTGCTGCCTCAACTTCATCCCTTGTTATTGGTGTATTCAGGGTTTTGACTTCTTCCTGGGTTAGGCTTGGGAGGGTGCAAGTGTCCGGGAATTTATTCATTTCTTCCAGGTTTACTGGTTTATGTGCATGGTATTGTTTGTAGTAATCTCTGATGGTAGTTTGTGTTTTTGGGTTATTGGTGGTGATATCCCCTTTATCATTTTTTATTGCATCGATTGGATTCTTCTCTCTTTTCTTTTTTACTCATCTGGCTAACAGCCTATTTTGTTGATCTTTTCATAAAACCAGCTCCTGGATTTATTGATTTCTTGAAGGGATTTTTGTGTCTCTATCTCCTTCACTTCTGCTCTAATCTTAGTTATTTCTTGTTTTCTGCTAGGTTTTGAGTTTTTTTGATCTTGCTCCTCTAGCTCTTTCAATTTTGATGATAGGGTGTTGATTTTAGATCTTTCCTTGTTTCTCATGTGGGCATTTATTGCTATAAATTTTCCTCTAGACACTGCTCTAAGTGTGTCCCAGAGATTCTGGTACCTTGTGTCTTTGGTCTTGCTGGTTTTGAAGAACATCTTTATTTCTGCCTTCATTTCATTGTTTATCCAGTCAACATTCAAGAGCCAGTGGTTCAGTTTCATGACATTGTATGGTTCTGAGTTAGTTTCTTAATCCTGAGTTCTAATTTGATTGCACTGTGGTCTGAGAGACTGTTTGTTATGATTTCCGTTTTTTTGCATTTGCTGAGGAGTGATTTACTTCTAATTATGTGGTGAATTTTAGAGTAGGTGTGATGTGGTGCTGAGAAGCATGTATATTCTTTGGATCTGGGGTGGAGAGTTCTGTATATGTCTATTAGGTTTGCTTGGTCCAGATCTGAGTTCAAGTCCTGGATATCCTTGTTAATTTTCTGTCTCGTTGATCTAATATTGACAGTGGAGTGTTAAAGTCTCCCACTATTATTGTGTGGGAATCTAAGTCTCTTTGTAGGTCATTAAGAACTTGCTTTATGTATCTGGGTGCTCCTGTGTTGGGTGCATATATATTTAGGATCATTAGCAATTCTTGTTGGATTGATCCTTTTACCATTATGTAATGCCCTTCTTTGTCTCTTTTGATGTTTGTTGGTTTAAAGTCCGTTTTATTAGAGACTAAGATTGCAACTCCTGCTTTTCTTTTTTTGCTCTCCATTTGCTTGGTAACTCTTCCTCCATCCCTTTTTATTTGAGCCTATGCGTGTCCCTGCATGTGAGATGGGATTCCTGGATACAGCACACTGATGGGTTTTGACTTTTTATCCAATTTGCCAGTCTGTGTCTTTTGATTGGGGCACGTAGCCCATTTACATTTAAGGTTAATATTGTTATATGTGAATTTGATACTGCCATTTTGATGCTAGCTGGTTGTTTTGCCCATTAATTGATGCAGTTTCTTCATTATGTTGATGCTTTTTACCATTTGGTACATTTTTGGAGTGGCTGGTACTGGTTGTTCCTTTCTATGTTTAGCGCTTCTTTCAGAAGCTCTTACAAGGCAGGCCTGGTGGTGACGAAGTCTCTCAGCAATTGTTTGTTCATAAAGGATTTTATTTCTCCTTCACTTATGGAGCTTAGTTTGTCTGGATATGAAATTCTAGGTTGAAAGTTCTTTTCTTTCAGGATATTGAATATTGGCCCCCACTGTCTTTTGGCCTGTAGGGTTTCTGCTGAGAGATCTGCTGTGAGTCTGATGGGCTTCCCTTTGTGGGTAACCTGACCTTTCTCTCTGGCTGCCCTTAGCATTTTTTCCTTCATTTCAACCCTGGTGAATCTGACAATTATGTGCCTTGGGGTTGCTCTTCTTGAGGAATATCTTTTTGGTGTTCTTTGTATTTCCTGGACTTGAATATTGGCCTGCCTTGCTAGGTTGGGGAAGTTCTCCTGGATGATATCCTGTAGAGTGTTTTCCAGCTTGTAATCATTCTCTCTGTCACATTCAGGTACACCTATCAAATGTAGATTAGGTCTTTTCACATAATCCCATATATCTTGGAGGCTTTTTTCATTTCTTTTCACTCTTTTTTCTCTAATCTTGACTTCTTTATTTCATTGTGTTGATCTTCAATCTCTGATATCTTTTCTTCTGTTTGGTTGATTCGGCTATTGGAACTTGTGTATGCTTCATGAAGTTCTCATGTTGTGTTTTTCAGCTCCATGAAGTCATTTATATTCTTCCTTAAACTGTTCATTCTCATTAGCATTTCATCAAACCTTTTGTCAAGGTTCTTAGTTTCTTTGCATTGGGTTAGAACATGCTCTTTTAGCTCAGAGAGTTTATTATTACCCATCTTCTGAAGCCTGTTTCTGTCAATTCATCAGACTCATTCTCCATCCAGCTTTGTTCTTTTGCTGGTGAGGAGTTGTGATCTCTTGGAGGAGAGGCATTCTGGTTTTGGGTGTTTTCATCCTTTTTGCACTGGTTTCTTCCCATCTTTGTGGATTTATCTACTTGTGGTCTTTGTAGTTGGTGACTTTCGGATGCGGTCTCTGAGTAGACATCCTTTTTGTTGATGATGAAGTTATTTCTTTCTGTTTTTTAGTTTTCCTTCTAACGATCAGGCCTCTCTGCTGTAGGACTGCTGAGGTCCACTCCAGACCCTGCTTGCCTGGGGATCACCTGCAGCGGCTATGGAACAGTAAGGGTTTCTGCCAGTTTCTTCTTCTGTTATCTTCGTCCCAGAAGGATACCTGACAGGTGTCAGTCTGAGCTCTCCTTTATGAGGTGACTCTTTGGATATATGGGAGTCAGGGAGCTGCTTGAGGAGAGAGTCTGTCCCTTATAGGAGCTCAAGTGCTGAGCTGTGAGCTCTGTTGTTCTGTTCAGAGCTGCTGGGCAGGTACATTTTTGTCTGCTGCAGCGGAACTCATAACTGCCTTTTTTCCCAGGTGCTCTGTCCTGGGAAGGTGGGGATTTATTTATAAATTCCTGATGTGCTGCTGCCTTTTTTCAGAGATGCCCTGCCCAGTGAGGAGGTAGCCTACTCACAGTCTGCCAGCAGAGGTGTTGCTAAGCTGCTGTGGGCTCTGCCTAGCTGCTGTGTTAACTTCCTTGAGGTTTTGTTTATAGAGGTATCATTAGAAATGCCTCAGTAATGGACTGCCTCGGTAATGGCAGATTGCCTCTAATGGCGGACTGCCTCAGTAATGGCGGACTGCCTCGGTAATGGCGGACTGCCTTGGTAATGGTGGACTGCCTCAGTAGTGGCAGACTGCCTCAGTGATGGCAGACGCCCTTCCCCCCAACAGAGCTGGACGTCCCAGGTCCAGCTGCGCTTGCTGCTAATCTCTCAATCCAGAGCATTTCAGATTGCTAGTCTTTGTGGGGGTGGGACCTGCCAAACCAGATCACCTGGCTCCCTGTTTCAGCCCCCCTTTTTTTCAGTTGAATGGGTGGCTCTGTCTCCCAGGCATTTCAGGTGCCAGTTGAAACGATTGCCCAAATTTGTGCGAGTTTTTGTGTGGAGACTCTCTGCGCCAGATGAAACAGCAGTGCTGGAAACGTATGGTGCTTTTCAGCCTGGGAATCTCCTGGTCTGTGGGCAGTAATAACTCTTTTGGAAATGCGGTGTTCACTCACCCTCTGTGTTATTCTCGCTGGGAACTGCACTCCAGAGCTGTCATTATTTGGCCATCTTGGATCCCTCTTGAATCTTCTTTTAAAGGCTTTGTTCTTCCACCTGCATTCCCAAGGTGTGGCTGAAAAAAAGAAAAAGAAAAAAGAAGAAAGGCTTTGTTCTTCAGGTGGAGTATTCTTTTTACACTTCTGCTAATATTGTCCACATTCAAGTCTAGAGAGCAGATGCATTGCCTTTCAATTAGAAGATTTTCAGAATTTCTGCTGTATAAGCGAGACATTCTTTTGTTTTTAATACATGTGGGTATTTCCTCATATATTATTTCAGGAAAATATGCATCACCTCCTCTTGTTTTTAGTTTCTGGAGCTGGGAGCCTGGTTTCCCTCTCTTTGCTTAACGCTGCAGCTGCGCAGGCCCTGATCATCTGCCCTGAGGCCCTGGCACCACGCTGCTCCCCTCATACCAAGTTAAGTCCTACTGCCTGTAAGAATTTTTAAGGAGTTATTTTCCCTAGAAATGGAATAATAGGAATGCATAGTGATATAGTTTGGCTGTGTCTCCACCAGAATCTCATCTTGAATTGTAGTTCCCATAATCCCACGTGTTGTAGAAGGGGCCTGGTGGGAGGTAGTTAAATCATGGGGGTGGTTACCTCCATCCTGTTCTTGTCATAGTGAGTGAGTTCTCACAAGATATGATGGTTTTATAAGGGGCTTTCCCCTACCTTCGCTCTGCATGTCTTGCTGCCACCACGTGAAGAAGGATGTGTTTGCTTCCCCTTCCTTCTTGATTGTAAGTGTCCTGAGGTCTCCCCAGCCCTGAGGAACTGTGAGCCAATTAATCCTCTTTCCTTCATAATCTCTTTCCTTTCCTAACCTCTTTCCTTTCCTCTTTCCTTTAAAACCTCTTTCCTTTTGTTTACTCAGTCTTGGGTATTTCTTCATAGCAGCATGAGAACAGACTAATACAAATAGTTTATGCTCTTTGGTCTTTACATAGAGGCATCTAGGATTATAGCAGAGCCCCTCTTTATTGCTTGAAGGATTCTATTTTGGGGCCCATCATTGCCCTGACGGCTGGCTGCATCTAGAACACAGGAAGAAAGAGTTGACTTCAAGGACATGCAATTGCCAGGAAAAGAGCAAGAATGTAAAACATAAAGAGGTTGAAATGAGTTTGTGAAGTCCCTAAGAACAATGTAATACAGGTGGCATGAACTCCCTGGAGATGTGACTCTCAGGAGGGAAGAGCCCTTTGTTCATTTGCCCTATGGACAGTATATTGTACACCAGTGCTTCTCAAAGGGTGCCTGGACTTACCAGGGTTCCCCAAGACCTTTTAGGGGTACATGACATCAAATTCACTTCAGTAATAGTGCCAGGATGTTATTTGCCTTTTTAATTTTAATTCTTTCACAAGTATATAGTGGAGTTTTCCAGAAGCTATTCCATGTGTGGTATTATAGCAAATGAATAAGCAGATATGAGAAATCATCTGTCTTAAGCCAGATAGTAGAGATTCTCAGGAATGTAAAACAATGTCATGTTAATCTTCTAAATGTGGGGTTTTATTTGGTTTAGGAAAATAGTGATTTTTTAATAAAAATATGTTAATTATATTGGGTTATTATGGTAATGTTTAATTAAATATATTTTAAATTCCTCAGCTTTAATTTCTGAAACTATAAATATTGATAGGTATAACCCTTATAAACAAAAACTCTTTTTCATCCTTAATGATTTTTTAAGAGTGTAAAGGAAGCCAGGCAAGGTGACTTGCATCTATCATCCCAGTGCTTTGGGAGGCTGAAGTGGGAGGATTGCTTGAGCATAGTAAAACACCATCTCCACAAACAACATCAACAACAACAGCAACAAAACCCAGATTGTAAAGGAATTCTGAGACCAAACAGTTTGAGAACTACATGTCTTGTGGGTAAGCACCCATGCTTTGGAGTGAGCATGCTTGGTTCGAATCCTGGCTTTGTGATCTTAGGCAAGTTACTTGACTAGAGACTTAATTTCCTTATCAGTAAACTAGGCTATTTCATACAGTTATTGTGAGCAACACATGAAACAATGTATTATTCATTCTTTCACAAATGATCATTTCATAAATATTATTTATTCAAGTAATTTATTGAATACTGCATCTACGTATACAAAACCCTGTGGTTCCTGTTTTGAAGGATGTAGAATGACACAAGCTACAGCTCCTACTGGTAAGGGGTTTGCTGTCAAGGGCGAGATTTCTGGATTTGTAGTTAGCACCTTTGGGTTCAATTCCCAGCTCCACCCTTGATTAACTGATCTGACCTTCAGCACATCACTTGCTGTTGGGTAAGGCCAGATCCTAAAGGCATCTTCGATGGTCCACAGAAAAGACGGCAAATTCCCACTTGCATCTTTGAAGCATCATTGCCTCCTGCCTCAGTTTAACAATGGGTTTTGGCCTTCCCTTTGAAAATGACACTACATCACCTTTCCTCCCAAGCTGTTGTAACCGTGCCACTAGAGGGCACCTCCTGCCTTCTCAGCCAGTCATTCGCAGCTTCCTGTAATTTGGAAATGTTCTTTCAGCTGAGATGAGTGAGTGGTAACTTGAGATTTGATGTCTTTAGGATTTCCTCAGCTTGATGGGTGTGGTAAGTTTTGCCAGAAAATCCTGATTGTTCTCTCTCTCTCTCTCTCTCTCTGTCACTCTGTCTCTCTGTCTCTCTCTGTCTCTGATGTCTTTCAATAAAACTGGGGTGGAGAGGCTGGTGGGAGAGCACTGTTATCACCACCACCTGACATTGATTAGTACTTACTTGCTGCCAGATCCATGCTAAGTGCCTCACACGCATAGTCCTTTGGACTCTCAGAGCAACGCCATGTGGTGTGGGTACGCATGAACATCCATTATTGTCGGCAGGAAACTTGGGCTCTGATTGGTTAAATAACTTTTGAAACATCCAGCTAGAAGGTACACTTGGTACCACGAAGCGGTCTCCATAGGAGCTTGTCTTTCTCTGGCTGTAAGTAAAGCAGGGAGCACCGGGACTTGCTGATGTAGGACAGTAGTTCTCAGCCTTATCAGATATAAAAGTCCCTTTATGTATGAAGCATTTTGTAATACCTCCTGTACTACCCTGAAGTGATATCCACAGTCATCCTGTGCCTATGCTTACATGTCCGCTTACATACAATGCAAAGGAGACGTTTTGGAAAGGCTTATCCATCTATACCACCGGACAAAAAGGTGCCAGGCTGATTTCCAAACTGCCCACCAGGGGGCGGCATGCCCCTTTCCCTGCTGAAATCTGCTCGCAGTCAGTCCCCCTCCGTAGTGGCCTTGGCTGTTTCCCCTTCCACTGGAATTGCCCGGTTAGACTCCTCCTGAGGTCCCCGGAGTGGTACAGAGGGTTGTGGTGGGGAGTGATGCGACGAAGTCACAGAGCATGGGGCTGACCCCCATGTTAGTGTGATAGATTTCTAGTCACATGCTTTAAAATTTTAGTTTGCTTATTTGCTTACAAAGTGATTAAGAAGTATCATGTTTATTTTCACTAATATTGCTTAAAATTTTTTTGTATTATAGCCAGTGACCAGTATTCATTTAATATTTTTCTTTAAATCAACTCAATTTTTCTTTAACCTAAATACATATATTTAAATGGAAACCTTAATGTGTTAATGGAAAACTTACATCACTGGACATAATTGGAGGGTAGCTAATAAAAAAAAAAGAAAGCAGTGGTACTAAGTTCTTGCTGATACTGATATGGCTTTCCACCAAGGATCCATTCTCTCCTTAGAAAGTTTCTTAAAGAACATTTAAGGAAAGCTGTTAAAGATATATTATCACTGAACTGAGATTATCCTTAAAGTAATCAGAAAGACTAGAGGAAAAGTGAAAAGGGAATCGTTTTCACATGATGTCAATCAACATTATTTTTATTTTTACCTTTCAATAGCTTTTGGGGAAGAGGTGGTGTTTGGCTACATGGATAAGTTCTTTAGCGGTGATTTCTGAGATTTTGGTTCACCCTCACTGGAACGGTGTACACTGTACCCAACGTGCAGTCTTTTATCCCTCACCACCCCACCTTTCCCCTCAGAGTCCCCAAAGTCCATTGTGTCATTCTTAGGCCTTTGCATCCTCATAGCTTAGCTCCCACTTGTGAGTGAGAACACAAGATGTTTGTTTTTCCATTCCTGAGTTACTTCACTTAGAATAATGGTCCCAAACTTCATCCAGGTTGCTGCAAATGCCATTATTTTGTTCCTTTTTATGGCTGAGTACTATTCCATGGGGTATACATACCGCATTTTCTTTATCTGCTCGCCGGTTGATGGGCATTTAGGTTGGTTCCATATTTTTGTAATTGTGAACTGTGATGCTATAAACATGAGTGTTCAAGTGTCTTTTTCATATAATGACTTCTTTTCCTTTGGCTGGATACCTAGTAGTGTGATTGCTGGATAGAATGGCAGATCCACTTTTAGGATCAACACTAAAGTTTTATCTGTGTACCCCTAAAATCATCTCCTGTATACCAGTGGACACAGTGTCTCCCTGCATGGAGGCAGTGGCATGGTGGACAGCTTTCTGGGCTGGAGTCGAGTGACCGCTTGCTGGCTGTGTGCCCTGCACTGGTTGCTTGTCCTCCCTGGGCCTCGCTGTCCTCATCTATAAAACAAAGAGGTTGGAGGAGATAATCTCTGTAATTCTTTGGGATCTAATGGTCTAAGACCATTAGAAATACTGATTCTTATTGGAAGGAGATACAGTACTTAGCAGGACATCCTCTTTTTTGTGTACCTACAACTTTTGAAGGGGACAGGGAAAGCTGCAGATTCTCCAAAATCCCAACTAACACCCCATCCCTGAGAGGCAATTCAACCTCTAGGAAGAGCCAGCAGCTTAGACCCTGGAGTCCAAGAGACCTGAGTTTAAATCGTTACTCTGCCTTCTAGTTTTGTAGCTGAAAGTTACAAAACTAGAAGGCAGAGCAACGATTTATACCCAGGTTTACTGACCCTCTTTGACTTCAGTTCCCTTGTCTATAAAATAGGAAGAATAATGCTATTTATCCATATTGTCATCAAATTATTACATGCATACTAATTGCTTACCATAGTGTCTGGACCATAACTTATCTGTTACTATGGTAATTCCTAAGGTTTTTCAAAAACGAAATGGACTTCCTGGAAGTAAGCCACCGGAGAAGTTATTTGGTGGCCCTGCCCCCAATATTTTAAACCAATGAGATGAAATGAATATCATAAGCACCCAAGAAAGGGAAGCCTTATTTGAGAAAGGTGAATGTGAATGTACAAGGCTACCTACTCCCATGTGGCCTTGGCTGTGTTATTTGTGTGAGACTTTAAAACATATTTTTTGTTTTAAAGTACTAGCTGAGCAACTTGTGGCTTTCCAGCCCACAGGCTTCCTGAGTCTCTGCTTGGCCCCTGTGTGCAGGTGCTTACAAGTGGAGGGGGACAGGGAAGTAAGTTTCTGGGGAACAGTAGAGGGGTGATGTTTATCCCTGGTGGCCCTTGATCAGCTCCACCACCACTACAGGCCTGTTCTAGCCTGGCCAGGGCTGGGCAAAGTGGCTGGGGCAGTGGAAACCTGATGTTTAGAAAAGCTGCATTGCTCATGCTGGGAAACACCTTCCTGTGAGGTCTTTACTGACAGTTCTAGGACACTCCTTACCAGATAGAATTCTCCTGATGGGCCGGGCGCAGTGGCTCCTGCCTGTAATCCCAGCACTCTGGGAGGCCAAGGTGGGAGGATCATGAGGTCAGGAGTTTGAAACCAATCTGGCCAACATAGTGAAACCCCATCTCAATGAAAAGAAAAAAAAAAAGCCAGAGTGGTGGTGTATGCCTGTAATCCCAGCTACTTGGGAGGCTGAGGCAGAAGAATTGCATAAACCTGGAAGGCGGAGGTTGCAGTGAGCCAAGATCGCACCATTGCACTCTGGCCCGGGTGATGGAGCGAGACTCCATCTCAAAAAAAAAAAAAAAAAAAGGAATTATCTTGATGAAGATATCTCATTGAGATGATAATGTGAATGCTACCTAAAGCACAGAGAGTTTCAGTATTTGAGCTGTGGACCTGGATTTTCGTCCTGACTTGACCACTCATCCTCTCTGTGACCTTGGGAAAGATAATGAACACCTCTGTTTTCTTCCTTTCCTTATCTGTAAAATGAAAGAAAGTACCATGCCAGTGTTTGTGAGTCTCTCTGTGTATGTGGTTGATAGATCACAAAGCCTTTTGAAGAGCTAATGAGAGTTACAGACCCTCTCTCCAGAAAAGTATAGGTCCCTGTTACATTTTATATATAATTCCAGGGTTCTAAAAGACTCCCTGTCCCCCAAACCTATCCATAGATTCCAGATTGCAAACAGCGATTCTATGCCTCATTCAGCTCATAAGCCTCAATGAAGCCCTTGGCTTCCAGTTTGGCTTCCCTACTCAACCCAGACCAAATGTAGATTCTGTTCATTTGTAAACTTGTGTTTAATATATTCTCCCTGAAATACCAACTCAGCCCAACAGGGCCTTGGAAAAGATGTGCTACCAAGGCCTTTGTGTATGAAAGGGCAGGTATTCCCTGCACAGGGCATCCCCTGCTGCTTACCAGGCCTTTTCCTGATTGACATATAGGTGGATCTGGGCCAGCAGCAGCTTTTGCAACCCATATGTGGGCACCACATGTATGATCCAGCAGGAGATTCTCCATCTAAAGGCTCAACCTGCATCTAGTTCTCTCTGTGAACCAGTGGCTGAGGAGTGGGGTCATCGAGAACTAGAAATACACACTCAAAGAAGACTCGGGCAAGGCTGAGCTCCTTGAACTAGTTGGGAAACTGGAGTTTCTTTTTTTGAAAGAAAGAGAAAAGAAGAAAGAAAGAGTGAAAGAAAGAAAGAAAAAAGAATGTAAGAGAAAAAGAAAGAGGAAGAGAAAGAGGGAGAGAGAACGGGATTCTTGTTCTATTGCCCAGGCTAGAATGCAGTCTAAAAATGGGTATTAAAAACCTCTTTTATGCAATAATTGTGCTTAACAATGGAGACAGGAAGGAATAAGGGATGAAAATAACAAACAAGCAGCCAACCAGTGTTTTACTTAAACCTGTGAAATGC